>JAKELJ010000142.1:0-65146 GCA_025594165.1 Tamias sibiricus | reverse complement strand
TGCTTTCTTGATGTCACCATGCTGTAGTGCTCTCAGCCACTCAGGGTCCAAGGTAACGCGAAAAAACAGAAAGACTTGTAGGTGGCAAGAGCAAGCATCAGCATCTATGTCCAATTCCTTGAACAGCATACATGAACCAGGTCCAAAACACATTTGGAAACCTGTTTTTTTACTCGAGCTGGTTACGAGATACATTACAATGTATCCCATTATCGTGAAGTGGGCCAAATCTATGCAATTGTTAACAACAGTAGTGTTGAAAAATCTGTGACTTTGAAGTTGGCACTGGTTTCTTATCTTTTCTTTCTTTTTTTTTAGTTTTGCATGTCTATCTATGAGTTTTCCATTTACATGTGTGATGTGAAGTCACTCAGGACATTGCATCGATTTTAGATTAATATTTCAATAAGAAACGAAAAACCACTAAAGAAAAGTCTGTGAAGGACAATAAAAATAAAAAAGTAAAAATATTCTGCTGCTAATAATTGGAGTTGTGAAAATATGTGGTCACATATTGTGTATAAAACAGAAAAGTGCATGAAAGTTGAAACAGCTTCAGTGCATGGAGGAAGGTTTAGGGTATAAGTTTTTCTTTTCAATTCACAGGTCAAAAATGTGTTCATCCATTTATGTTATGTTATATGGAGGAAAAAAAAAGATGAAAAAATTCCATGCAATAGTCCCAAGCGGAACCCGCCACAATCATCCTGTTCGACATTTTCCGAGTTGCATTTTGTTCTTGAGAAAATTCCCGTGCCCCATTGAAAATATTCATAATACTATGAAATCAAAACAAGGCTACATTATCCCCTTTCTGGTCCTTGATCACCCAAGACACCCCCAGGACAATGACCACATAGAAAGGTTGAAGTCAGTTTAGGTTTGGGAAAAGATCCTGCTGTCACCCCTCCCCCTCCCCTGTTGGAGGAGTTTCTCCCTTCAGTGAGACTTTCTTCCCCAATTCCAAGGTTTCATCCCTCCGAATGCCCTTCACCATGGTTAAAACCCACAAAAGCCCCAAAAAGAGGAAAAATTATGCCCCACAACCCTGCAAATGGACTTTGATTCCCCTGGAGATTTAATTTTCCACCAATAGGTCCGCGGTAGTGTTTAATGAAAATAGTGGAAAGTGCATTCATGAGAGGCCCCAGAGTGTGGTCGCCCCCCCCACTCAATTTCGTATGGTTGAAAAAGGGGGATGTTCATCAGTAGCGAATGATAATTTCTTTGAAGGGTTAAAGTGAAGGTCGCCCCCTCATAGAGGAGGAACAGTGATAGTTTGGAGTGCCCGAACAACATGCCAAGCCACGATAAACCCCTTGGTGACTACGCCCCCCAAAATTTGGGAACCCAAATATGTAGAAGTGGATATTTTGGGTAGAATTTACCCCCCCAATCCCCAATTTTTCCCCAAACTCAGTAAGGCAATCCTTTTGGAGAGAGCCTGGTGGTCCCCAACTCAGAGGAGGTTCCCAAAAAGAACCAGCAAGAGCCAGAAGTTACCCCCTGGAGGGTCCCCCTATTGTGGTCTCTCAGGTTGGGGTTGTTTGTTTTTGTTTCTCTGCTCACACGAAAGGGCGTGGGGGAAGAAGTGCCCCCCCTAAGCCTTTTTTTTGAGCCGCTTTGTGGGGCCGCCATCACTATTATGTAATTGCAAGTTGCCCAATCCCCCTCGCGGGAAAAAGCCCTTACTTTTGAAAAAATGCGTTGGTTGGCCGGCCCATTTCAGCAGAGCCACCATGTATACGAGTAAGTGTGAGTGGGTTGGGGTAGTGGAAGGCGTGGGTATTCAAGGAAAATTCTCAAAATGAGTATTGCAAGAGATGGCCTAGACTTCCCCCGCCCCTTGGTAACACCGCCCGCCCCCGGAGCTTTATTTTCTCCCATTGGCCCGCTGAAGGGAAAGGGACCTGGAATACTGTGGTGGACTTCCTCCAGCCATCAAAACCCTGTAAAAACATGGGTGATGGCGGCCCCCCCCCCCCCAAGACAGCAGACCATGAGGCGGACCAGAAATATTATGCCGTTTGTCCCACACTGAATGGTCCTGGGTGCCTGGGCCCCCACGGTGCCCCATCTCCCCCTGTACATGAACCCTGAGGGTCATCCTCCTCTATAAGGGGATAACAAAGGTGATTTTTGAAAAAAAACTTTAGTTTTTTTGGTCCAGTTTTTTTCCCTTTTGGTGGGAAAGATGCAACAATGCTTTTCTTTCTTGATGTCCACCATGCCTGTTAGTGGGCTTTCCCGATCAGCCACCACTCAGGGTCCCCCCCCAAGGTAAAACCGAAAAAAAAACAGAAGACCTCACTTTGTCGTAGGGTTGGCACAGAGCAAGCAATCAAAGCAAATCTGTGGTCCCCAAGCCCCCCAAGTGGAAAACAAGCATACATGAGCCCCAGATTCCAAACACCATATTTGGAAACCCCTGTTATTTTTTTTTTTTTTTTTCCGTCCGAGCTGGTTTTTTACGAGATTACATTACCATTGTAATACCCCCAATTATCACGCGTGAAGTGGGCCAAAAATCTATGCAATTGGTTTAACAAACAGTAGAGGGTGGAAAAAACTCCCCCTGTAGGAACTTTTGAAGTTTTTGGCACCTCTTGTTCCCCTTTTCTTTTTCTTTTTCCATTCCCCCTTTTTCCTTTTTTTTTTATTTTTTGCCAGCATGGTCCCCCCCGCCCTATCTATGAGTTTTTTTTTTCCATTTAAAAAGTGTGTTTTGATGGTGAAAGTCCACTCAGGACCCATTGCCCCCCCCCCCCGTCCCGATTTCTTTTTTAATATTTATAAAAAATCAATAAGAAAGGAACCGAAAAAAACCACTAAAGAAAATTAACGTCCTGTGAAATGGAACAATAAAAATAAAAAAAGGTTAAAAAAAAAATCTGCTGGCTAAAAATAAGAGTTTTGTGGTAAAATATGTGGGTTCACATATTGATGTGTAATAACAAAAAAAACCAGAAAACGTGTGCATGAAAGGTAGAAAACATGCAATAGTGTGGCCATGGAGGGACAGGTTTTAGGGGGTAATAGGTTTTATCATTTCAATTCCCAAGGCCAAAAAATGTCCATCCCCCTTTTATGGTTATTTTAATGGAAAGAACCAAAAAAGGGATTGAAAAAAATGCTTTAATAGTTGCATTAGATCCCCCCAGCCGGAAAAAGCCCCACAATCCGATTCATCATCCGACTTTTTTTTTTACGAGTTTTTGCTTGTACTTTTGAGAAAATTATGCCGTGTTATACCCACCCGTGGCCCCCCCATTGGGAGTTTCCCAAAAAAGAATAAATGGAAAAATTCAAACCAGGCCCTAGTTAAATCCCCTTCTGGCCCTTGAATCCCAAGACCAGGTACAAATATGACCACACAATAGAAGGGGTGAGTAGTTTAGGTTTGGGTTTGTTGGAAAAGACTGCCCTTACTCCCTGTCCCGGGTCCCCCCCCACCCAGGAGTTTTATCCTCCTCAGTAACCACTTGATTTCCCATTCAAGGGGTTTTCATCCCCTCCAGATGCTCATTGGTACCACCAACTATGGGCCCAAAAGAGGAAAAAAAAATTAGGGCCCACCACCCTGCATGGACCCTTGATTCCCCTGGATAAGAGTGAAAGTTCCACCCAAGTTCCCCCGGTTTTTTTTAAATGAAAAGAGAGTGCATTTCATCAGATCCCAGGCCCCCAGAGTGGTCCCCCTACCCCCACAATTTTCGATGGTTGTGAAAGGGGGGTTCAATTTTTCAGCGATGGAAATATTTTGAAGGTAAAGAAAGGGTCCCCTCAGAGGGAGGAACAGTGGTGGCCAACCAATGCAAGATCCCCCTGTGAGTCCAAAATAGAATTGGACAAATGGAGAAAAGTTTTTTGGGTGAAAATTTTTGCCCCCAATCCCCAATTTCCAAAACTCAGAAAGGCCCAATCTTGGAGAGCTTGGGGTCCCCCCCAACTCAGAGGTCCAAAAGACCAGCAAGGCCATGGTTATTTTCCTGAGGCCCCTTTGTCTCCTGGGGTGGTGTTTTTTTTTTTCCTCACAACGAAGGGGCGGGGGAAAAGAAGGAGGCCTAGCATTGAGCGCTTGGCCACCCATCCTATGTAAATGCTAGTGCCCCCATCCTCGCGGAAAGCCTCCTTTTGAATGCCGTGTGGTGGCGCCAATTCAGGCCCTGTTAATACGACGAGTAGTGTGAGTAGGTTGTTTTTGTGGAGGATGTCCAAATGATTTTCAAATGAGTTTTTTGCAAGATGCCTAGGCTTTGCCCTCTGGACCGCCCCCCGGGGCCTTTTTTCCCCCATGGGCCCCCCCCCCCCTGAGGGGAGGACTGAAATACCTGGGGGTGAATCCCTCAGCATCAAAACCATACAGTTAAAAAACTGGTTGGGAGGCCCCAGAGCAGACCCCAGGAAAAGCCGACAGAAGGTTGCTTTCCACATGAAGTCCCCCCCCCCTGGGGCCTGGGCTGGGATTGGGGCCTCTGGTGCCCCCCCCAGCTTCCCTGTTTTAAAAAAAACATGACCCTGAGGGCAATCTCTATAAAGGGAAAAACAAAGGGGTGATTTTTAAAAAACTTTTGTTTTGTTTTTGGTCCAGTTTTTCCTTGGTGAAAGAAGCAAAACCAATGCTTTCTTGGATGTTGTCCCACCCATGCTGTAAGTGCTCCCCCGCTCAGCCACTCAGGGTCCCCCCCCCCAAGGGTAAACCGAAAAAAAACAGAAGACTTTGGTGTAGGTGGCACAGAAGCAGCATCAGCATCCATCTTGTGTTGGTCCCCAAGCCCCAAGAACAGCATACCCATGACCCCCCAGGGGGTCCCAAAACAACCATTTTGGAAACCTGTTTTTTTTTTTTAATTTTTTTTTTTTTTTTTTATTTTTAGTTTTTGTTTTTTTGTTTTTATTTTTCTTTTTTTTTTTTTTTTTGTTTTTTCCTCCCGTCGAGCTTGGGTTACCGAGATACCATTACCATGTTTCCCCCCATTATCGTGAAAGTTGGGGCCCAAATCCTAATGCAATTGTTTTTAACAACAGTTAAGAGGAGTGAAAAAATCTGTAGGACTTTTTGAAGTTTGGCAAAACTTGGTTTTTCATTTTTTTTTTCTTTTTTCTTTTTTTTTCTTTTTTTATTTTTGCCGATGTCTAATCTATGAGTTATTTTCCCATTTTAATGTTGGTTTGATTTGATGTGAAGTCCCACTCAGGAAAAATTGTTTGCCCCCGTCGATTTTTTTTTTAATAATAAAAAAATCAAAAAGTAAGAAAACGAAAAAACCACCCTACTAAAGAAAATACGTCCCCCCCTGATGAAGGACAACCAAAAAAAAATAAAAAAGTAAAAAAAAAAAAAATCTGCTGGTGCTTTAAAAAATAGAGTTTTGTTATTAAGATGTAAAAACAAATGTGGGGTCCTCCACATATTGTGTAATATAAAACAGAAAAACGTGGGCCAAAATGAAAGTAGAAAACAATGGCAAAATAGTGGCATGGGAAAGGAACAGTGTTTTAAGGGGGGGGTAATAGGGTTTTTCCCCTTTTTCAATTCACAGGCAAAATGTCCCCATCCCTTTTTTATGTTTTTTTAAAATTGAGGAAAAAAAAAGAATGAAAAAATGCCAATGCCAAAAAGTCAGCCATGGAAGCCCCCAACAAACTCTTTCGACTTTTTTAGTTCGAGTTTTGCTTCCTTGGGAAAGAATAATTTTCGTGCCCCCAATTGGAGTTTTCCATAAGATAAGATATGAAAATCAAAACCAGGCACTAGTAAAAAATCCCTTTTTTCCCAGTGGCCCCCCCTGATTCCAAGACCATAGGTCCCCCCCAATGACCACATAGATTTGGGTAGTAGTGTGGGGTTTGGAAAAAGACCTGGCTGCTCCCCCCCCGGGTCCCAGGAGTTATTTCCTCCTCATTAGTAAAGACTTTTTTTTTTTCATTCAAGGGTTTTCACCATCCCTCAGATGCCAGGGTAACCACAAGCCCCAAAAAGAAGAGGAATTAGGCCCACACCCTGCATGGACCTTGATTTTCCTGGAGAGTGTGAAGTTTCCCACCAAAAGTCCCCCCCCCCCCGGTTTTTTTTAATGAAAAAGAGAGTGCAATATCCAGGCCCCCCAGGCCCCCAGAGTGGGGTCCCCCCTCAATTTCCGATGTGAAAAGGGGTTTTTTCAGCGATGGAAAATTTGAGGTAAAAAAAAAGAAGGTTCCCTCAGAGGGAGGACAGTGGGTGGGGTGGGCCCCCACCCACATGCAAAGATCCCCCCCTGTGATCCCAAAATTGACAAAATGGAGAAATTTTTTTTTTTGGAAATTTTCCCAATCCCAAATTCCCCAAACTCCCAGAAGGCCCCATCCTTTTTTGGAAGAGCTGGGTCACTCAGAGGTCCCCCCAAAAGACCAAGCAAAAGCCATGTTTTTTATCCCCTGAGGCCCCTTTTGTCCCCCCTCTGGGTTGGTGGCCGTTTTTTTTTCTCACACGAAAGGGGCGGGGGAAAAGAGGCCCCCCTAGCCTTGAGCGCTTTTTTTGGGCGCCATCTATGGTAATGCTAGTGCCATCTCCCCGCGGAAAGCTTCACTTGAAATGCCCCGTGGTGTGCCCCCGCCAATTCAAGGCCCCTGTAATACGAGTAGTGTTGAGTGGGAGTGGTTTTGTATGGGAGGAATGTCCCATGAAATTTTCAAATGAAGTTTTGCCAAAGATGCCCCTAGGCCCCCCTTGCCCCTCTGGAAAAAAAACCGCCCCCGGGGCCCCTTTTTTCCCCCCCTATGGCCCCTGAGGGAGGACTGAAATACTGGGTGATTCCTCATCAGCATCAAACCTGTACTTCCCCCTTGGAGGCCCCCCAGAGCAGACCAGGAAGCGACAGAAAAGGTGGCCGCTTCCACCATGAAGTCCCCCCCCCCTGGGGCCCCGGGCCCCTCGGTGCCCCCAGCTCCCCTGTGTAACATGACCTGAGGGCAATCCCCAATCTAAATAAGGGATTTAACAAAAAGGTGGATTTTTTAAAAAAAACTTTTGTTTTTTGGTCCCCCAGTTTTTCCCTTGGTGGTGAAAGATGCAACAATGCTTTTTTTTATCTTTTTTTTTGATGTCCCCCAACCCATGCCCTTTGTAAAGTGGCTTCTCAGCCACCACTCAGGGTCCCCCCAAGGGTAAACCCCGAAAAAAAAACAGAAGACTTGGTAAAAGGTGGCAACAGAGCAAAGCATCAGCATCTAAAAAATCTGTGGGGTCCCCCAAGCCCCCAAGAAAACAGCCATACATGACCCCCAGGGGTCCCCAAAAAAACACCCAATTTTGGAAAACCTGTTTTTTTTTTTTTTTTTTTTCTTTTTTTTTTTTTTTTTTAGTTCGTCGAGCCTGGTTTTTACGAGAATATACAACATTTACCATGTTATCCCCCATTATCGTGAAGTGGGGCCCCAAAATCTATGCAATTGTTTAACAACAGTTAAGAGGTGAAAAAAATCTGTAGGACATTTGAAGTTTGGCACTGGTTTTTTTTCCCTTTTTCTTTTTTTTTCTTTTTTCTTTTTTTTTTTCTTTTTTTTTTTTTTTTTTAAATTTTTTGGATTTAATTTTGCAAGTCCCCTATCCTATGAAGTTTTTTCCCCATTTAAAAAATGTGTTTTTGAGATGTGAAGTCCCACACCAGGACATTGCCCCCCGATTTTTTAATTTTAAAAAAAAATCAATAAGAAACGAAAAAAACCACTAAAGAAAATACGTCCCCTGTGAAGGAAACAATAAAACTAAAAAAAAAGTAAAAAAAAATCTGCTGGCTAAAAAATAAGAGTTTTTTTGTGTAAAAATATGTGGTTGGTCCACAATAATTGTGGTATAAAAAACAGAAAACGTGCAAAATGAAAAGTAAAAAAACATGCAATAGTGGCCATGGGAGACCAGGATTTTTTAGGGGTAAAATAGGTTTTTTTTCTTTTCCAATTCCACAGGCAAAAAATGTCCCCCATCCTTTTTTAAAGTTTTTTTATGAAGGAAAAAAAGAATGAAAATGCCATGCAAATAGTCCCAGCGGAAGCCCACAATCTTTTATTCTTCCGACTTTTTTTTTTCGAGTTTTGCTTTTTTATGAGAATTTTCGTGCCCCCCATTTGAGTTTTTTTCATAAGATATGAAAAATCAAACCAGGCTAGTTAAACCCCCCCTTCTGGCCATTGATCCAAGAACCAGGTTCCCCCCCCAATGACCCCATAGAATGGGTGGAGTAGTTGGTTTTTATGGAAAAAGACCTGCTCCCCGGGTCCCCCCCCCCCCCCAGGAGTTTTTTCTCCTCAGTAAGACTTTTTTTTCCCCATTCCAAGGGTTTTTCAATCCCTCAGATGCTCCCTGGTAAAACCACAAGCCCCAAAAAGAGGAATTTAGGCCCGCCACACCTGCATGGACTTGATTCCCTGGAGAGTGAAAGTTCCACCAAGTCCCCCCCCCCCCCGGTTTTAATGAAAAAGAGAGTGGTTCATTCCAGCAGGCCCCCAGAGTAGTGGGTCCCCCCTCAAAATTCGATTGTGAAAGGGGGTTTCAGCGATGGAAAATTTGAGGTAAAAAGAGGGTCCCCTCCAGAGGGAAGGGGGGGGGGTTTACAGTGTGTGGCCCAACAACAAATGCCAAGAATTCCTGTTGTTGATCCAAAATTGACAAATGGAGAAAGTTATTTTGGAAATTTTCCAATCCCCAAATTCCCCCAAACTCCAGAAAGGCAATCTTGGGAGAGCTGGGTCCCCCCACTCAGAGGTCCCCCACAAAAGACCAGCAAAGCCCATGTTTTCCCCTGAGGCCCCTTTTTTTGTCCCTCTGGGTGGGGTTTTTTTTTTTTTCCTCACACACACGAAAGGGCCCGGGGGGGGAAGAGGCCCCCTAGCTTTGAAGCGCTTTGGCGCCATCCTAAATGTAATGCCTAGTGCCCATCTCCCCGCGGAAAAAGCTCCTTTGAATGCGTGTGTGCGCCCCATTTCAGGCCCTGTAAAATACGAGTAAAGTGGGTGAGTGGGGTTTTTTTTTGTAGGAGGAATGTCCATGAAAGTTTTTTTTTTTCAAATGAGTTTTTTTTGCCAAAGATTGCCCCCCCCTAGGCTTGCCCCCCATGGGCCCTGGGACCCCGCCCCGGGCTTTTTTTTTTATCCCATGGCCCCCCTGAGGGAGGACTGGAAATTACTGGTGATTCCCCTCAGCAATCCCAAAACCTGTAACTGTGAGGCCCCCCCAGAGCAGACCCAGGAAAAGGTGAGCGACAGAAGGTTGCTTCCAACATGAAGTTCCCCTGGGGGCCTGGGGCCCCCCCTCGGTGGCCCCCCCCTCCCTGTACACATGAACCCTGAGGGCAAAAAGAATCTCTATAAGGGAAATAAAAAAAAGGGAGATTTTTTTAAAAACTTTGGTTTTTTGGTCCCAGTTTTTTTTCCCCTTGGTGAAAAAGAAACGGCAAACAATGCTTTTTCTTGAATGTCACCCCAAGCTGTAAGTGCTCTCCAAGCCACTCAGGGTCCAAGGGTAAAAAAACCGAAAAAAAAACAGAAGACCTTGTAGGTGGGCACAGAGCAAGCAAAAATCAGCAATCTGTGTGGTCCCCCCAAGCCCCCCCCAAGAAAACAGCATACAATGACCCCAGGGTCCCCCCCCCTCCCCAAAACACCATTTGGAAAACCTGTTTTTTTTTTTTTTTGTTTTTTTTTTTTCGTCGAGCTGGGTTTTACGAGAATACATTACCATGATTGTATCCCCCATTAAACGTGGGAAGTGGGCCAAATCTATGCAAATTGTTTAACAACAGTAAAGAGGTGAAAAAAACCCTGTAGGACTTTGGAAAGTTTGGCACTGGTTTTTTCTTTTTTTTTTCCTTTTTCTTTTCCCTTTTTTTTTTTTTTTTATTTTTGCATTTTTTTGCGTGTCCCCCCCCTATCTTTTTGAGTTTTTTATCCATTTTAAATGGTGTTTTGAATGTGAAAGTCACCTCAGGAACATTTGCCCCCCGTCCCGATTTTTTTTTAAATTTTTAAAAAAAAAATCAATAAGAAAAACGAAAAAAAAACCAACTAAAGAAAATACGTCCCTTGGTGTGAAAGGACCAATAAAAAAATAAAAAAAGTAAAAAAAAAAACTCCTGCTGGCTTAAAAATAGAGGTTGTTTGTTGTGGTAAAAAAAATAATGTTGGTCCCCATAATTGTGTATAAAACAGAAAACGTGCCAAAATGAAAAGTAGAAAACCATGCCATAAAGTGCAATGGGAGACAGGTTTTTAGGGGGGTAATAGGTTTTTTTTCCTTTTTCAATTCCACAGGCAAATGTGTCCCATCCCCTTTTTTTATGTTTTTTTTTATGAGGAAAAAAAAGATGAAAAAAAATGCATGCAATAGTCAGCGGAAAGCCCCACAATCTTCGACTTTTTTTTTCGAGTTGCTTTCTTTTGAGAATTTCCCCGTGCCCCCCCATTGAGTTTTTTTCCCCTAAGAAATATGAAAATCAAACCAGGGCCCTAGTAAAATCCCCTTCTGGGGTTGCCTTGATCCAAGACCAGGTCCAAATGAACCCCCACATAGAATGGGTGGAGTAGTTTTGGTTTTGGAAAAGACCCTGCTCCCGGGTCCCCCCAGGAGTTTCTCCTCCTCAGTAAGACTTTTTTTTTTCATTCAAGGGTTTTTTTTTTTCATCCCTCAGATGCTCCCCTGGTAAAACCACAAGCCCCCCAAAAAGAAGGAAATTTAGGCCCCCCACCCCCTGCCATGGACCCCTTTGATTCCCTGGAGAGTGTGGAAAAGTTCCCCCCATCCACCAAGTCCCCCCGGTTTTTTTTAAATGAAAAAGAGAGTGCAATTCAAGGCCCCCCCCCAGAAGTGGGGTCCCCCCTCCCTCAATTCGATTGTTGAAAAAGGGGTTTTCAGCGCGATGGAAATTTTTTGAGGTAAAAGAAGGGTCCCCCTCCAGAGGGAGGACAGTGTGGGCCAACATGCAAGATCCCCCCCCTGGGTTGATCCAAATTTGACAAATGGAGAAGTTTTTTTTTTTTTTTTTTGGGAAAATTTCCCAATCCCAAATTCCCCAAACTCCAGAAAACCAGGCATCTTGGAGAGCTTGGTCCCACCACTCCAGAAGGTCAAAAAAGAACCAAGCAAGCCCATGTGGTTTCCCCCCCCTGAGGCCCTTTTTGTCCCCCCCTCTGGGGTTGGGTTTTTTTTTTTTTTTCACTCCACACGAAGGGCGGGGGGAAGAGGCCCTAGCTTGAAAAGCCGCTTTTGCGCCATCTTATGTAATTGCCCTAGTGCCAAACCCATCCCGCGGAAAAGCCTCTTGAAAATGCGTGGTTGTGCGCCATTCAGGCCTGTGTAATAACGAGTAGTTGGGTGAGTTGGGTTTGTGGGAGGATGTCCCATGATTTTTTTTCAAAATGAGTTTTTTGCAAGATGGGCCTAGGCCTGGTTGCCCCCCTGGAAAGGAAACGCCCCCGGGCCCCTTTTTCCCATGGCCCCCCCCCCCGAACAGAGGGAAGGACCTGAAAATACTGGTGATTTCCCTCAGCATCAAAACCTGTAAACTGTGAGGCCCCCCCCCAGACAGGAAACACCCGAGGAAGCGACAGAAAAGGAGGGATGCCTTCCCACATGAAAGTCCCCCCCCGGGCTGGGCCCTGGGCCCCCTCGGTTGGCCCCAGCTTCCCCTGTAAAACATGAAACCCTGAGGGGCATCTCCTCTATAAGGGATAACAAAAGGGTGAAAAAAAACTTTTAAAAAAACTTTGTTTGTTTTGGTCCCCCCCCCCCCCCCCCAGTTTTTTCCCTTGGTGAAAAAAGATGCAAAAAAATGCTTTTCCCCTTTTTTTGATGTCCACCAAGCCTTGTAAAAGTGGGCTTCTCCAGCCACTCAGGGTCCCCCAAGGGTAAAAAAAACCGAAAAAAAAACAGAAGAAGAACTTTTGTAGGTGGGCACAGAAGCAAGCATCAACAGCAAATCTGTGGTCCCCAAGCCCCAAAGAACAGCCATACACATGAACCCCCAGGGTCCCCAAAACCCCCCAAACCATATTTTTGGAAAACCTGTTTTTTTTTTTTTTTTTTTTTTTTTTTTTTTTTTTTTTTTTTTTTTTTGTTTATCTTTTTCTTTTTCGAAGCCGAGCCTGGTTTTTTACGAGATACATTAACCATGTAATCCCCAATTTAAAATCGTGAAGTGGGGGGGCCCCCCAAATCTATGCAAATTTGTTTAAACAACAGTAAAAGAGGTGAAAAATCAATCTGTAGGAAAAACTTTGAAAGTTGGCTCCCTGGTTTTCCCCCCCCTTTTCTTTTTTCTTTCCTTTATCCTTTTTTTTTATTTTTTTTTTAATTTTGCATGTCCCCCCCCCTATCTATGAGTTTTTTTTTTTTTTTCCATTTTAATGTGTTGATGGTCCCCCCGAAAGTCCCCACTCCCCAGGACATTTGCCCCCCCGTCGTCCGATTTTTAAATTAAAAAAAAATCAATAAGAAACGAAAAAAACCACTAAAGAAATAAAATAACGTCCCCCTGTGAAAGGGACAAATTAAAAAAACTAAAAAAGTAAGTAAAAAAAAAAATCTGGCTGGCTAAAAAATAGAGTTTGTAAAAAAATATGTGGTTGGTCCCACCCATAATTTTGGTGGTAATAAAAAAACAGAAAACGTGCATGAAAGTAAGAAACATGCAATAGTGCCCATGGAGAGACCAGGTTTTTAGGGGGTAAAATAGGGTTTTTTTTCCTTTTACAAATTTCACAGGCAAAATGTCCCAATCCTTTTTTTATGTTTTTTTTTGATGAGGAAAAAAAAAGATGAAAAAAAAAGCCATGCAATAGTCAGCGGAAGCCCACAATCCCTTCCCCTGACCTTTTTTTTTTTTTCGAGTTTGCCCTTTGCCTTACGAGTGAAGAAAAATTTTTGTGCCCCCCATTTGAGTTTTTATTCAATAAGATAATGAAAATCAAACCAGGCCTAGTATCCCCCTTCTGGCCCCTTGAAATCCCAAGACCAGGTTCCAATGACCACAAATAGAATGGGTTGAGTAAGTTTTTGGTTGGAAAAAAAGACCCCTGATGCTTCCCGGGTCCCCAGGGAGTTTTTTCTCTCCTCCAGTAGACCCTTTTTTTTTTTCCCATTCAAATGGGTTTTTTCATCATCCTCAGATGCTTCCTCCATGGGGTACCAACAAGCCCCCAAAAGGAGGAAAATTTAGGCCCACCCCCCCTGCATGGACCTTGATTCCCTGGAGAATTGAAGTGAAGTTTTCCCACCAAGTCCCCGGTTTTTTAATGAAAAAGAGAAGTGGCATTCAGGCCCCCCAGAGTGGGTCCCCCCTCCATTCCGATGTGAAAGGGGTTTTTCAAGCGATGGGAAATTTTTTGAGGTAAAGAGGTTTCCCCCTCAGAGGGAAGGACAGTGTGTGGCCCAACATGCAAGAATCCCCCTGTGAATCCCTCAAAAATTGACAAATGGAGAGAAAAGTTTTTTTTTTGGGAAATTTTTCCAATCCCAAATTTCCCAAACTCAGAAGGCAATCTTGGAGAGCTGGGGTCCACTCTCAGAGGTCCCCAAAAGACCAGCAAAGCCATGGTTTTCCCCCCTGAGGCCCCCTTGTCCCCTCCCTGGGTGGGTTGTTTTTTTTTCTCACACGAAGGGCGGGGGAAGAGGCCCCCTAGCTTGAGCGCTTTTGGCCGCCATCCTATGTAAAATGCTAGTGCCATCTTTCGCGGAAAGCTCTTGAATGCGATTGCGTTTATGGCGCCATTTTATCAGGCCCTGTATACCGAGTAGTTGGTGTGGAGTGGGTTATTTTTTTGTTGGGGAGGATGTCAAGGAATTTTTTTTTTTTCAAATGAGTTTTGCAAGAAGATGCCTAAGGCTGCCCCTCCTGGAAACCCCCCGCCCGGCCTTATTTTTTTTTCCCATGGCCCCTGAGGGAGGGACTGAATACTGGTTTGAATTTCCTCAGCATCAAACCTGTACTGTGGAAGGCCCCCCAGAGCAGGACCAGGAGCGACCAGAAAGGTGGCTTCCACCACATGGAAAGTCCCCCACCTGGGGGCTGGGCTTGGGCCCTCGGTGGCCCCCAGCTCCCCTGTACAATGACCCTGAAAGGGCAAAAATCCTCTATAAAGGGAGATAACAAAAAGGTGAATTTTAAAAAAACCTTTTGTATTTTTTTGGGTTCCCAGTTTTTCCTTGGTAAAAATAGATGCAACAATGCTTTTTTTCCTTGAATGTCCACCCCCCACCAAGCACCCTTGTAAGTGCTTTTTTCTCAGCCACCCTCAGGGTCCAAAGGGTAAAAAACCCGAAAAAAAAAACAGAAAGACTTTTGTAGGTTGGGCAACAGAGCAGTCATCAGCATCTTGTGTCCCCCCAAGCCCCCCCCAAGAACAGCATACATGACCCCAGGGTCCCCCAAAACACCAAATTTGGAAAACCCTGTTTTTTTTTTTTTTTTTCTTTTTTAATTACCGTCGAGCCTGGTTTTTCCGAGATACACATTACCATGTAAAATCCCCATTTAATATTCGTGAAGTGGGCCAAAAAAAATCTATGCAATTTGTTTTACAACAACAGTAGAAGAGTTGAAAAAATCTTGTAGGACCTTTTTTGAAAAAGTTGGCCCCCCTCTGGTATTTCTTTTTCTTTTTTTTTCTTTTTTTCTTTCTTTTCTTTTTTTTTTTTAAATTTTGCATGTCTATCTCTATGAGTTTTTTTTTGTTTTCCCCATTTAAATGTGTTTTGATGTGAAAGTCCACCCCCTCCTCAGGACATTGCCCCGTCGATTTTTTAATTAAAAAAAATCAATAAGAAAAACGAAAAACCACTAAAAGAAAATACGTCCCCCCCCTGGAAGGACAATAAAAAAAATAAAAAAGTAAAAAAAAAACTCTGCTGGCTAAAAATAGAGTTTTGTGGTTGTAAAAATATGTGGTCCACAATATTGTGGTATAAAACAGAAACGTTGCATGAAAAGTAGAAACTTATGGTAAAGAAACATGCATAGTGCAAATGGAGACCAGGTTTAGGGGTTAAAGGTTTCTTTCAATTCCACAGGCAAATTTCCCATCCTTTTTATGTTTATTATGAAAGGAAAAAAAAAAAAGATGAAAAAAATGCCATGCCAATAGTCAGTCAGCGGAAGCCCCCAACAATCTTCTTTTCACGACAACTTTTTTTTGTCGAAAGTTTGCTTTTATGAGAATTTTCGTGTTTGCTCCCCCCCCATTGAGTTTTTTTTTTTTTCAAATAAGAAGTATGAAATCCAAACCAGGCTAGTAAATCCCCTATATCCCATTACCTGGCCTTGATCCCAAGAAAAAGACCAGGTTCCCAATGACCCACATAGAATGGGTTGTGGGAGTAGTTTGGGTTGGTTGGAAAAGAAACCTGCTCCGGGGTCAGGAGAGTTTCTCCTCAGTTAAGACCATTTTTTTTCATTCAAGGGTTATTTTTTTTCCATCCTCAGATGCTCATGGTAAACCACAAGCCCAAAAAAGAGGAAATTAGGCCCCCAACACCCCTGCATGGACCTTGATTCCTGGAGAGTGGAAGTTTCCCCCACCAAGTTCCCCGGTTTTTTTTTTAAATGAAAAGAGAAGAGTGCATTCAGGCCCCCAGAGTGGGGGGGTCCCCCCTCAATTCGATGTGAAAAAAAAGGGGGGTTTCACAGCCAAGCAGAGCGATGGGAATTTGAGGTAAAAGGAGGTCCCCAGAGAGGGAGGACACCAGTTGTGGCCAACATGCAAGATTCCTGTTGGATCCAAATTTGACCAAATGGAGAAGTTTTTGGAAAAAATTTTTCCAATCCCAAAATTCCAAACTCCAGAAGGCATCTTGGAGAGCTGGGTGTCCACTCAGAGGTCAAAAAAAGACCAGCAAGCCCATGTTTCCTGAAGGCCCCCCCATTTGGTCCCCCTCCTGGGTGGTGTGGTTTTTTTTTCCTCACACGAAGGGCGGGGGAAGAGGCCCTAGCTTTTGAGCGCTTTTGCGCCATCCTATGTAATGCTAGTGCCCATCCCCACGTCGCGGAAAAAAGCTTCCCTTGAATGCGTGGTGCGCCATTCAGGGCCTGTAAAACGAGTAAGTGTGTGAGAGTGTTTTTGGTGGAGGAAGTTCAATGAATTTTCAAATGAGTAATTTGCAAAAGATGCCCTAGGCCCCTGGACCCCCCCTGGTAGGCCCGCCCGGGCTTTTTTCCCCCCCCATGGGCCCTGAAGGGGAAGGACTGAAAACCTGGTTGTGATTCCTCAGCATCAAAAACCTGTAAAACTGGGTGGGGAGGGCCCCATAAGCAGACCAGGATTCGACAGAAAAGGTTGGCCCCTCTTCCCACATGAAAGTCCCTGGGGCTGGGCCCTCGGTGTGCCCCCCAGCTCCCTGATTAAAAACAATGAAACCCTGAGGGCCATCTCCAATAAGGGATAACAAAGGTGATTTTTTAAAAAACCTTATTGTATTTTTGGTCCCCCAGTTTTATTTCCCTTGGTGAAAGATGCAAACACAATGCTTTTCTTGATGTCCACCAAATGCTGGTATAAGTGCTTACCACAGCCACTCAGGGTGTCCCAAGGGGGGTAAAAACCCGAAAAAAAACAGAAGACTTGAAAGGATGGGCCACATGAGGCAGCATCTCAGCATCCTTGAGGTGGTGTGTGTTGTTTGTGAGTTTGTTGGTTGTGTAGGGGGGTACCAAGGCCCCCCAAAAAACCGCAATAACAATGGACACCCAGTGGTCCCCAAAACCAACCCACAGTATTGGGAAACCCAGTTATTTTAATATTTTTTATTATTTTCCGTCCTGAGCCCCTGGTTAAACGAGATACATATACCGGATGTAACACCCATTATTCCGTGAAGTGGGGGGCCCAAAATCTAAATGCAATTTCATGTTAAACAAACTGGTAAGAGGTTTGAAAAATTCTGTTAGGGGACCTTTTTGAAATGTTTGCAAACTTGGTTTATCCTTTTTCCTTTGTCTTTTTTTTTTTCTTTCCCTTTCTTTTTTTTTTTTTTTTTTTTTTTTAATTTTTGCGTGTTTTGGCATGTCTATCATATGAGGTTTTTTTTTTTTTCCCAAGTTTTATGGTTGTTTTTGATGTGGGGAAAAGTCATTCGCAAAGGAAACATTGACCCCCCCGTTTCGATTTTTTTTAATTTAAAAAAAAAAATCAATAAGAAAACCGAAAAAACCCGCCCACTAAAAGAAAACAAAACGTCCCCCCTGGTGAAGGGAACAATAAAATAATAAAAAAAAGTAAAAAAAAAAAATTCTGCCTTGGCCTAAAAATAAGAAGAGTTTTTTATTTTGTGGGGTAAAAATAATATTGGTTCCCACCACAATATTTGGTGGTTAATTAAACACAGAAAAAACGTGGCAAAAGAAAGTAAAGAAACAAATGCATAGTTTGGGTCATGGGAGACAGGGGTTTATAGGGGGTTTAAAAATATGTTTTCTTTTCAAATTCTTCACAAGTGCAAATGTCCATCCCTTTTTTCATGTTTTTTTTTATGCGAGGAAAAAAACAAAAAGGGAATGAAAAAAAATGCCCTTGCCGCATGCACTAGTCAATCCAAGCGTGGAAAAAGCCCCCACCAATCCCTATCGAAACTTTATTTATAATCCTCGAGTTATTTGCCTTATGAGAATTGTTTTTTGTGCCCCCCCATTGAAGTTTATCCATAAGAATTTTATGAAAATCCAAAACCCAGCCCTAGTAAATCCCCTATTCTCCATGGCCCTTGGATCCCCAAGACCAAGTTTTTCCCCCCCCCCCAATGACCCACATAAGATGGGGATGAGTTAGTTTTTTGGTTTTGGGAAAAAGGACCTTGCCCGCGGGGAGGGTTTCCCCCACTGAGTTTTATTATTCTCCCTCAGTAAAGAAAACTTTTTTTTTTTCATTTTCCCCAGGTTTCCCATCCTTCAGAATGCTTTCAAGGGTAACCAAAACAAAGCCCCCAAAGAGGAATTAAGGGCCAACACCCGCATGGACATGAAAAAATTCCTTTGGAGGATTGGGAAAACTTCCCCACCAAGGTCCCCCCCCGGTTTTTTATTTAATTAAAGGAAAAGAGAAGTGGCATTTCCAGGGCCCCCCCAGATGGTTCCCCCTTGTCCCTCCAATTCCGATGGGGTGAAGAAGGGGGTTCAGAGCGATGGGGAATTATTTTTTGAGGTAAAGAGGTTTCCCCTCAATAGGTGAGGACAGTGTGGGGGTTGGGGGCCAAACAAACGCCAAGATCACCTGTATGGGGGATCCAAATTGAAAAAAAACCAATGGAGAAAGTTTTTGGAAATGTTTTTTTTTCCAAATCCCCAATTTCCCCCAAACTCAAAAGGCATCTTTTGGGGAAGAGCCTGGGTCCCCCCCACCTCAGAGGTTCAAAAGACCCCAAGCCAAGCCCCAATGTTTTTTTTTCCCCTGATGCCCCTATTTAGTCCCTCTGGTGGGTGGATTATTTTTTACTCACACACGAAAAGGGCGGTGGGAAAGGAGGCCACCTTAAGCCTTTTTTTGAGCCGCTTTTGGCGCCATCTATGTAAAAATGGCCTAAGATGCCCAATCCCATCGCGGAAAGCTCTATATATGAATAGCGATGGGTGCCGCCAAATTCAGGCCCCTGTTTATTGAAACCGAAAATAAAGTGTTGGAGTGGGTGTTGAGGAGGATGTTCAATGAATTATTATCCAAATTGAGTTTTTTTTTTGCCTCAAGATGCCTAGGCCCCATGCCCTCCCCTGGAACCGCCACAAGCCCTTTATAATCCCCATTGGCCCTGAGGGTACAAGGACCCTGAAATACTGGTTTTGGATTTTCCCATCAGCATCAAACCTGTAACTGGTGAAAAGGCCCCAGGAGCCAAGACCCTAGGAGCGACAGAAAGGGGTGCTAGATACCACATGACATGAAGTTCCCCTGGGGGCTAGGGCCCCCCTCAGTGTGCCCCAAGCTCCCCTGGTAAACCATGAGACCCCTGAAAAAGGGGCAGCCTCACTCTATAAAGGGATTAAAACAAAGGTGATTAGTTAAAAACTTTGTTTTTTTTTTTGGTGTCCCCCCCCCCCCGCATTTTCCCCCTTGGGGTAAAAGAATTGCCAAACCCAATGGCTTTTTTTTTCCCTTTGATGTTCCACCCAACCATGCCCTGGTAAGTGCTCCTCATCCACATCAAAGGTTCACCCACAGGGGTAACCCCGTAAAAAAAAAACAAAAGACTTTTGTAGGTTGGGCCACAGAGGCAATCAAAAAATCAGCCATCCCCAGTTGGTTCCCCCCCCAAGACCCCAAAGAAACAGCAAATACATGAACCCCCAGGGCCCCCCAAACACCCATTTTGGACCAACCATGTTGGTTATTAATTACCTTTTTGTTTATTCGTCGAGCCCCGAGTCTTGGTTTTACGAGATTAAACATTTTCCCATGGTATAATCCCCCATTTAATCGTGAAGTGGGGGGGGCCCAAAAAATGTCTATGGCAAATTGTTAACAAACCATTAAGAGGTTAAAAATCGTATGTAAGGAAACCCCTTTTGAAAAGTTTTGGCAAACTTGGGTTTTTTTTTTTTTCCTTTCTTTCCATTATCCTTTTCTTTTCTTTTTTATTTTTTTTTAATTTTTGCATGTTCTTAATCTATGATTTTTTTTCCCTTCCCCGTTTTAAATGAAATGTGATGTTGATGTGAAAAAAAGTCCACTACAGGAAACAAATGGCCCCGTCCGATTTTTAAATTATAAATTAAAATAAATCATAATAGAAACGAAAAAAAACCCAAACCTAAAAGAAACAACGAAACCAGGTGAAAGGACAATAAAAATAAAAAAAAAGTAAAAAAAAATCCCCCTGCCTGGCCCTAAAAAATAGAGTTTTAGGTGTCAAAAAAAATATAGTGGGTCCACATAAATGTGGTTAAAATACAACAGAAAACCGTAGCATGCAAAGGAAAGTAAAGAAAACAAATGCATAGTGGGGCCCCAAGGAGACCAAGGATTATTTTTGGGTATAGGTTTTCCCTTTTTCACATTCACAGGACAAAAGAAAATGTTCATCCCCAACCTTTAAAATGTTTTTATTTATGAGGAAAAAAAACAGATAATGAAAAAAAGCAAATGCAATAGACCCCCAGCCAGCGAAGCCCCACAATCCTTTTCGACTTTATTTTTCGAGTTGCTTGCTTATATGAAGAAATTTTTTTTAGGTGCCCCCCCATTGAATTTTTTTCATAAAATATATGAATCTTCAACCAGGGCCCTAGTATTCCCCTACTGGCCTTGATAATCCCAAGACCAGGTTCAAATGAAAAACCAAACCAAATAGATGGGTGGAGTATTTTTTTTGGTTGGAAAAAGAACCATCTGCCGTTGGTCCCCCACGAGTTTCTCCCTCAGGATAACAAGACCTTTTTTTCATTTCCAGAGGGTTCCATCCCTACAGATGCTTTTCCCTTGGGTACCCACAAAGCCCCAAATGAGGAATTTAAGGCCACACACCCTGCCATGGACGTTGGATTATTCCTGTATAGAAGTGAAAAGTTTTCCGTCCAAGTTTCCCGTTTTTTTTTTTTAATAGATAAAGCAGAGTGGGCCCATTTCAGCCCCCAGAAGTGGGTTTCCCTCCCCAAAATTCGAATGTGAAATAGGGGTTTTCAAACGGATGGTAAATATTTATTTGAGTTTACAGAGGATCCTTCCCAGAGGAATGGACAGTGTTGGCCCCCAACACAGCCCAAAAGATCCTATTGATTCCCAAAAAATTTGGGACAAATGTGAGAAGATTTTTTTTTGGAAAATTTTCCAAATCCCAAATTTTCTCCAAACTCAAAAGCCAATCCTTGGGAGAGGCCTTGGGTCGCCACCTCAGAGGTTCCAAAAAGACCTATCAAGCCAAGTTTATGATTATCCCTGGAAGGCCCTTTGTGTATCCCCCCCCCCTCTGGGTGGGTAGAGTTTTTATTCCTTTCTAACAACGAAAGGGCGGGGAAAGAGGCCCCTTAGCTTGAAGCGCTTTTTATTGTCCCGCCAACCTATTAATTGTAATGCTAAGTGCCCCAACTTCGACCGGAAAGCCCTTCCTGTGAAATGCGTGTGATGCTCGCCAAATTCAAGGCCCTGTAAATTTTTAAACGAAGTAAGTGGTTGAGTGTGGGATTATTGTGGGAGGATTGTCAATGGAATTAATTTCCAAATGAAAAGTTTTTTTGATGCACAAAAGAAGCCCCCTAGGCTATTGCACCAATCAGGACCGCACAGCAAAAAGCTTTTTCCCCATGGGCCCCCCCCCTGAGTGAAAGGAACCTGTAAATACCTGGATGTTTCCCTCAACATCAATAGAAAACCTGTTAAACTGGTGAGGGCCCAGAGCAGAACCCCAAGGAGCGACAGAAAGTTGCTATCCACCAAGTGAAAGTCCCCTGGGGCTGGGGCCTCATTGACCCCCCAGGCCCTTTCCCCTTGGGTAACATTGAAGAACCCTGAGGGCCATCGTCCCTATAAGGGAATTATGAAACAAAAGAGTGATTTTTTTTTAAAAAACCCCCTTTAGGTTGGTTTGGGGACCCCCAGTTATTTTCCCTTTGGTGAAAAAGATTGTCAACAATTGCCTTTCCTTTGAAATGTCACCCAAATGGCCCTTGTAGATGCTTCCTCAGCCACTCTCAGGGTCCCAAAAGGGTAACACCACCGAAAAAAAAAAACACAGAAGAAACCCTTGTTATGTTTAATGTGGGTGGCCCAACAATGCAGGCAAAAATCAGCCCATCTGATGGTCCAAGCCCCAAGAACAGCATAACAATTTGGATGACCCCCCCCAGGGGTCCCCAACACGCAATGTAGGAAACCTGTTTTACCAATATGGGATTATACCTGTATTTTTTATTCTTTCCGTCCCGAGGAGCTGGTTTTACGACCAATACAATTACCGATGTAATCCCCCATTTATCCGTGAAGAGGGGGGCCAACATTCCCCCTATGCAAATTCCCATTTTAACAACTGTAAGAGGGTTTTGGGAAAGAATTCTGTAGGACTTTTTGGAAGTTTGGGGCCAACTGTTTTTTCCCTTTTCTTCCCTTATTTTCTATTCCTTTCTTTCTTTGGTTTTTTATTTAATTTTTGGCCCCATGTCCCATATTCCTTAATGAGTTTATTTTTTTTCCGTTTTTTTTTTAATTGTGTTTTGATGTGAAAGTCCCCCCCACGTCCAGAGACCCAATTGCCCGATCCCGATTTTTTTAATTAAAGAAAAATAAAATCAATTTAAGGAAAACGAAAACCAACCCACTATAAAGAGAATACACGTCACTGTGAAAGTGAAAATTAAAAAAAATAAAAGAAAAGTTAACAAAAAAATTCAGCCATGGCCCCTAACTATAATAGAGTAGATTTGAGTAAAAAATTACATGGTTTGGTTCCCCACAAAATTAGTTGTAAATGAGAAACATAAAACTGGGTGCAATGAAAAGTAAGAAAACATGCAAACGTGTGCCTGGAGACAGGTGCGAAACAGGGTTATATGGGGTATAGGTTTTCTTTCAATTCAACCAGGCAAAACAATGTCCATTCCTTTGTTATGTTTTTTTTAATATTGAGGAAAAAAAAAAAAGATGAAAAAGAAGGCAAAATGCAATAAAGGTCCCAGCGGAAAACCCCACACAATTTTCTTACGACTTTATTTGTTTCGAGGTATTGCTAAGCTTATTGAGAAATTTTTGGTGCCCCCCCAATTTGACGTGTTTTCCAATAAGAAAAATTTTTTATGAAAACCAAAACCAGGCCCCTAGTAAGTATCGCCCTACCTGTGCCCCTGAATCCCAAGACCAGGGGTCCCAATGAACCCACATAAGAAGATGGGATTGAAGTAGCTTTGGGTTTGAAAGAAAGGACTGCACCTTTCGCGGGTTCCCCCCAACGAAGATCCCTCCATTCAAAGTAAGAACTTTTTTCCCCAATTCAAGGGTTTTTCAATCCTTCAGAATGTTTTTCTCAAAGGTACCATTTCACCCAAAGCCCCCAAAAGAGGGAAATTAAAGGCCAACACCTTTGCCATGACCCTTGGAATTTCACCTGGAGAAGTTTGAAATTTCCCCAACCAAGTATCCCCCCCCACCCAATACCCGGTGTTTTTTAATAAAAAAGAGAAATGCAATTACAGGCCCCGCAGAAGTTGTCCCCCTCCGAAACATTTCGATGTGGATTTAACAAGGGTATATTCCAGCGATTATTGAATTATGATGGTAAAGGAAAGGGTATTCCACCCATAGGAGGGAAAAACAGTGGGTGGGCGCAAACCATTCCAAAGGATCGCTGTGATGATCCAAATTGAACAAATGGAAGCAAAGTTTTTTATTTTTGGGAAAAATTGTTCCCCAAATGCCAATTTCCCAAAACTTCCAAAGAAGGCATCTTTGGAAGAAGAGCCCCTTGGGTCACCCCCCCCCAGCTCAAGAGGTTCCCAAACAAAGGAACCAAGCAAGCCCAGTGTTTTATTCCCATATAGGGCCCCTTTATGTCCCCCTACTGGGAGGCGAAGTATTTTTTTTTTCATCTACAACAAAGGCCCGGGGGGTAGAGAAAGGGCCCCTAGCTTTGAGCGCTTGCGCCAAACTAAGTAAAATGCTAAGTGGCCCCATACTCGACCGGAAAAGCTGCCATTGAATGGCGAGAGCCGCCATTCAGTCACCCCCCAGTATACGAGGTTAGATGTGAGTGGTTTGTGGAGGAAAATGTGCAATTGAATTTATCAACAAGAGTAAATAGCAACAGAATGGCCCTAGGGGCCCCCCTGCCCAAACCAATGGGAAACCGCCAACAAGCCCCTTTTTCTTTTACCCAATTGCCCCCATGAGGTGAGGAAACCTGAATACTGGGGGTGTACTCTTCCACCAGCGAACAACAACCTGTAAACCCTGTTGGGAGGCCCCCCGAGCAGACCAGGAGACGGACCAGAACGGGGTGCCTTCCACAAATGAAGTCCCCCCCTGGGGGCTGGGCCCCTCGGTGCCCCCAGCCTTCCCAGTAACACAGACCCTGAGGGCAATCCTTCCCTATAAGGGGATAACAAAGGTGATATGTGTTTAAAAAAAAACTTTTGGTTTTTGGTCCCAGTTTATTTCCCCCTTGGTGGAAAAGAATGCCAACACATGGCTTTTTACCTTTGATGTCCCACCATGCGGTAGTGCCTATCTCAGCCACTCCAAGGGTCCACCCCCACGGGTAAACCGAAAAAAACAGAATAGACCCTTGGTAAGGCTGGCACAGAGCAAGCAATCAAGCATTCTGTGTCCCAAAGCCCCCAAGAACAGCATACAATGACCCCAGGGTCCCCAAACACCATATGGAAAAACTGGTTTTTTTTCTATGTTTTTTTTTTTTTTTTTGGTCTTTTTTTTTTTTTTTTTTATGTTTTTTTTTTTTTTTTTTTCCGTCGAGCTGGTTTATTACGAGAATACATTAACCCAACATGTAATCTCCCCCATTATCGTGAAGTGGTGCCCAAACCCTATGCAATTTGAGTTAACAAAACAAGTTGGTAGATGAGTGAAACAAAATCTAGGTAGGAACACTATTTGGAAGTTGGACAACAGGTTTCCTTTTCTTTTTTCTTTCTTCTTTTTTTCTTTTTTTATAATTTTTGCATGTCCCCCCTTAAACCTATGAGTTTATTTTTTTTTCCATTTAATGTTGTTTGATGGTGGAAAAGTCCACTCAGGGACCATTGCCCACCCCCGACTATTATTAATTTCAAAAAAAAACCAATAAAAGAAAAACGAAAAAAACCCACTAAAAAGAACAATAACGTCCTGATGGAAGGACAAAATAAAAAATAAAAAAAGGTTAAAAAAAATCTGGCTGGCTAAAAATAGAGTTTTATGTGGTAAAAAATATGGTGGGGTTCACATATTTGTTACTATAAAACAGAAAACGTGAGCAAGAACAGTTCGAAACAATGCATAGTGAGCATGGAGGAAAACAGGTTTTTTCGGGTTAAGAGGTTTTCCCTTTTCAATATTCCCCACAGGCAAATTGTTCCCCATCCCCTTTTTATATGTTAATTATTGAGGAAAAAAAGATGAAAAAATGCAAATGGCCAATAAAAAGTCCCCCCCAGCGGAAAGCCCCAAACAATGCTTCGACTTTTTCTTTATATTTTTTCTTTTGTTTTTTTTTTCCTGTTTTTCATTTTTTTTTCGAGTTATAGCCATAAATGAGAATTTTTCGTGCCCCCCCCAATTGTGAAGTGTTCATAAGATATGAAATGTCAAAACACCCGGAGGTGCTTAAGGTACAAAATCCCTTTTCTGTGCACCTTTGAGTTCCAGGAACCCAGGACACAGATGACCACAACATAGATTGGTGGGAATATATTAGTTTGGTTTTGGATCAAACAGGGACCCCAGCTCTGCTGTGGGATCACGAGTTTCTCCTCAAAGTTTAAAAAATACTTTTTATTTATCATTACACGGGGTAAATGACATCCTCCAGAATGCAACCCAATGGTACCGCACAAGCCCCAAAATTAGGAATTAAGGGCCACAAACCCTGCCCATGGACTTATGGATACCCTGGAGAGTGGAAGTTTCCCCACCAGAGTCCCGTGTTGTATAATGTGTTTAAAGTGAAAAAGAAGGGAGTGCAAATTACCCCCCCAGGGCCCCCCCCCAGAAGTGGTCGCCTCAATTCGATGTGAAAAAGGGGGATGTTATCAGCGAATGGAATTTCTTTGAAGGGTTAAAGAAGGTCGCCTCAGAGAGGGAGGACAGTGTGTTTGGGGCCCGAACAAAGCAAAGAACCCCCTGGTGATCCAAATTGACAAATGGTAGAAGTTGTATGGGGTAGAATTTCCCCAATCCCAATTCCAAACCAGAAGGCAACATCTTGGAAGAGCAGGGGACAACTCAAGAGGTTCCAAAAAGACCAGCAAGCCATGTATCCTGAGGCCCTATGTTCCCCCCCCACTGAGGTTGGCGTTTTTTTTTATTTTCTACCACAAGACTGGCGGTGTGAATAGGACCTAGGCTTGAGCGCTTTTGCGCCAGTCTAAAGTAATGCTGTGCCAGAGTTGCACCTTCCCTCGCGGAAAGCTCTTGGAAATGCGTGTTGCGGCCATTTTTCAGGCGGCCTGTATACGAAGTAGTAGATGAGAGAATGTTGGAGGAAAGTCCATGATTTTTCAGAAATGTCAGTAAATGAGTTGCCAGAGATGGCCAAAGACTAGACGGGTTGCACCATGGAGGAAACCGCCACAGCCTAATTATGATTTTCCCAAGGCCCCTGAGGGACAGGACCTGAATACTGTGAATCACCTCAGCCATCACAACATGGGTCACTGGTGATGCCCAGGGAAGCAGACCAGGGGAAGCGTACAGCAGGTTGCCATCCCCCCCCCATGAAAGTCCCCCCCCCCTGGGTGCAGGTCCCCTCAGCAGAGCCCCGCTCCCTGTTACAAGACCTTGGAAGGGCCATCTCTAATCAGGGGGCTAAAAACCAACAGGAGATTATTTAAAAAGCTTAGTTTTTTGGCCCCCCAGTATCCCATGGGGAAAAGAATGCAACATTGCTTTTCTATTGATCGTCAACCGAAGCAGGTAAGTTGGCTACCTCAGCCACACAACATATCCAGAGGGTCCCCCAAGGGTAACCGAAAAAAAACAGAAGACTTGTAGGTGGCAACAGAGCAGCAACATCAATCCTGTTTCCCAAGCCCCCCAAGAACAGCATAACCAGTGACACCCCCCAGGGTTTCCAAAAAAACTACCATTTGGACAACCCTGGATTTATTGTATATTATTTTTTATTTTTTTTTTTTTTTTTCCGTTCGCGCATAGGTTACGACAGAAAACAGTAACATGTTAATCCCCCCATTAAAATCCGTGAAGTTGGGTGGGGCCCCAAAAAATCTTGATGGGCAAAAATCTTAACACCCAGTAAGAAGGGTGGAAAAAAATCAGTAGTAAAACCTTTTTTTGAAAGTTTGTATGGCCACTTGGGTTATTTTCTTACCCCCCTCTTTTTGCTTTTCTTCTTTTATTTCTTTTTCCTTTTGGTTTTTTTATTTTTTTTTTTTTTTTTTTTCCTATTCTTATCTTTTTTCTTATTAGTTTTTAGTTAAAATAAAAACCCATATAATACAAACATCTAAATATAAACCTTAATTTTGCGTGTCTATCTATGAGATATCCATTTAATGTGTTTGATGTGAAAATTCCACGCAGGACATTGCCCGTTGAATTTTATTTAATTAAAAATAAAAATCCAATAAAGAAACGAAAAAACCCACTATAGAAAATACGACCCCCTAGTGAAAGCGGAACAATGAGAAAAATAAAAACAGTAAAAAAAAAATAAATCTGTTGGCCCTTAAAAAATAGAGTTTTTGTGGTAAAAATTATGATGGTACACATATAGTGTAGTTAAAAAAACAAGAAACGTGGCAATGAAAGTAAGAAACAACCATGCAATAGTGGGGCCAATGGAGAACAGGGTAGTGGGGGGGTAAAGGTTTTCCCTTTCCAATTCACAGGCAAAATGTCCCATCCTTAAAATGTTTTATTTAAACATTGCAGGAAAAAAAAGATTACAAATATGCATGCAAATAGTTCCCCTCCCCCCAGCCGGAAGAGCCCACAATCCCTTCTCCGACTTTTTTTTTTCCGAGTAGTTGCGTGTATGAGAAATTTTGTTTTTGTGCCCCCATTTGGAGTTCCAAAAGAATATTGGAAAATTCAAAACCAGGCTAGTTAAATCCCCTTCTGGCCTTGAATCAAAGACCAGGTCAAATGACCACCATAGAAGGGGGTGAGGTTAAGTTGGGGGTTTGTGGAAAAGACCTGCCCCTATTCGTCGGGTCAACCGCCATTTGTCTCTCCTCAGTAAGACTTGATTATCCATTCAAGGGATTTTCATCCTCCAAGATTGCCTCATGGTAACATGACAAGCCCAAAAGAAGGGAAAAAAAAATAGGAGCCCACCACCTGCCAATGGAACCTTAGAATTCCCTGGGATAAGTGTGAAAGTCCCACCAAGTCCCAGTCCCACCCCCGGTTTTTTTTAAATGAAAAGAGAAGTGCCAGTCAGGCCCCAGAGAGTGGTCCCCCTTCCACAATTTGATAATTGTGAAAGGGGGTTTCAGCACGATGGAAATTTTTGAAGGTAAAAAGAAAGGTCCCCCTCAGAAGGGAAGGACAGTGTGGGCCAAAAGAGCCAAAATCCCCTGTTGAGCCCAAAATAGAATACAAAATGGAGAAAGTTTTTGGGGGGGCAATTTCGCCCAATCCCCCAATTCCAAACTCTCAGAAAGGCAATCTTGGAAGAGCTGGGTCCCCCCCCAACTCAGAAGGTCCAAAGACCCAAGCAAGTAGGCCCCATGGTTATTTTCCTGAGGCCTTTTGTCTTCCTGGGTTGGTTTTTTTTTTTTTCCTCACACGGAATGTGGGGGTAGAAAGAGGGCCTAGCATTGAGCCGCGTTTAGGCCGGCCCATCTATGTAATGCCTAGTGCCCCTCTCGCGGGAAAAGCCTCCCCCTTGAATGACCGTGTGCGCCAATTTCCAGGGCCTTGTTACTACGAGTAGTGTGAAGTGTTTGGGGAGGATGTCCATGATTTTTCAAATGAGTTGCAAGATGCCTAGGCTGCCCTCTGACCGCCCGGGCTTTTCCCATGGCCCTGAGGGAGGACGGAACTACCTGGTGGATTCCTCCAGCATCAAACCTGTTCTGTGAGGCCCCGAGCAGACCAGGAGCGACAGAAGGTGCCTTCCCACATGAAGTCCCTGGGGCTGGGCCTCGTGCCCATCTCCTGTACATGACCTGAAGGCATCTTCTCTATAAGGGGATGAACACAGGTGATTTTAAAAACTTTGTTTGGTCCCAGTTTTTTCCTTGGTGAAATAATGCCAACAATGCTTTCTTGATGTCACCATGCTTGTAAGTGCTCTCAGCCACTTCAGGGTCCCCAAGGGTAACCGAAAAAAACAGAAGACTTGTAAGGTGGCCACAGAGTACACGCATCAGCATCTGTGTCCAAGCCCCAAGAACGAGCATACATGACCCCAGGGGTCCAAACACACCATTTTGGAAACCTGTTTTTATTTCCGTCGGAGCCTGGTTACGAGATGACATTACCATGTTATCCCATTATCGTGACAGTGGGCCAAATCTATGCAATTTGTTAACAACAGTAGGAGGTGAAAAATCAGTAGGACTTTGAAGTTGGCTCTGGTTTCTTTTCTTTTCTTTTCTTATTTTGCATTTTTTATTTTGCATGTCTATCTAGTTTAGTTTTTCCATTTAATGTGTTTGATGTGAAGTCACTCAGGACATTGCCCGTCGTTTTAAATTAAAAAAAGTCAATAAGAAATCGAAAAACCACTAAAGAAATATACGACTGTGAAAGACCAATAAAACTAAAAAAGTAAAAAAATCCTGCTTGGCTAAAAATAGAGTTGTGGTATAAAAAGTGGGTTCAACATATTGTGGTATAAAACAGAAACCGTGCGCATGAAAGTAGAAACATGCATAGTGGCATGTGAGACAGGTTTAGAGGGGTATAGGTTTCTTTCAATGTCACAGGCAAATGTCATCCTTTTAATGTTTTTATGAGGAAAAAAAGATGAAAAAATGCATGCAATAGTCAGCCGAAGCCCACCAATCTTCGATCTTTTTTCGAGTTGCTTTCTGAGAATATTCGTGCCCCGCATTGAGTTCATAAGATATGAAATCAAAACCAGGCTAGTATCCCTTTCTGGCCATGATCCAAACGCCCAGGTATCAATGACACACAAAGATGGGTGAGTAGTTTTGGTAGTGCGAAAAGACCTGCTGCCTCCCGGGTCAGGATTTTCCTCCTCAGTAGACTTTTACTTTCATTCAAGGGTTTCATCCTCAGATGCTCATGGTACCCCACAAGCCCACAAAAGAGGAAATTAGGCCACAGCCTGCATGGACTTGATTCCTGGAGAGTGAAGGTACCACCAAGTCCCAGGTTTTTAATGAAAAAAAGAGAAGTGCATTCAGGCCCCAGAGGTGGGTCCCTCAATTCCGATTGTGAAAGGGGTTCAAGCGATGGAATTTGAGGTAAAGAGGTTCTCAGAGGGAGGAACAGTGTGGCCAACAAGCAAGATCCATGATCCAAAGTGACAAATGGAGAAGTTTTGGAAAATTTCCAAATCCCAATTCCCCAAACTCAGAAGGCATCTTGGAGAGCTGGGTCCACTCAGCGAGGTCAAAAGGACCAGCAAAGCCATGTTTTTCCTGATGCCTTTGTCACTGAGGGGTGGATGTTTTTTTCTCACACAAGTAGGCGCGGGGGCAGAGGCCTAGCTTGAGCGCTATTGCGGCCATCTATGTTAATGCTAGTGCCATCTTCGCGGAAAAGCTCTTGAATGCGTGATGGCGCCCATTCATCGCCAGTATACGAGTAGTGTGAGTGTTTGGTGGAGGAAGTCATGATTTTCCAAATGAGTTGCAAGAATGCCTAGGCTGGCCCTCTGGATGTCCAGGACCCGCCCGGGATGCTTTTCCCCATGGCACTGAGGAGGACTGAATACTGGTTGAGTATCCTCAGCATCAAACCTGATACTGTGAGGCCCAGAGCAGACCAGGAGCGACAGAAAGTGCTTCCACATGAAGTCCTGGGGCTGGGCCTCGGTGCCCATGCTCCCTTACATGACCTGAGGGCATCTATCTATAAGGGGATAACAAAGGTGATTTTAAAAACTTTGTTTTGGAGTCCAGTTTCCATGGTGAAAGTATGCTAGCTATGCTTATTCTTGATGTCATCCATGCTGTAGTGCTCTCAGCCACTCAGGGTCCCAAGGGTAACCGAAGAAGAAAACAGAAGACCTTGTAGGTGGCAACAGAGCAGCATTCAGCATCATGTGTCCAAGCCCCAAGAACATCATTACATGACCCAGGGGTCCACACACTCATGTTGGAAAACCTGTTTTTTTTTTTTTTTCGTCGAGCCTGGTTTTACGAGATAACATTACGCATGTTATCCCCAATAGCTTGAAAGTGGGCCAAAATCTATGCAATTGTTAACAACAGTAAGAGGTGAAAATCTGTAGGGACTTTGAAGTTGGCTCTGGTTCTTTTCTTTTCTCTTCTTTTCTTTTTTTTATTTTGGCATATCTGATCTATGATGTCCTTCCATTTAATGTGTTGATAGTGCAAGTCACTCAGGACATTGGCCCGTCGATTTTTAATTACAATATCCAGTAAGAAGTCGAAAAACCACTAAAGAAATACGTCTGTGAAGGACAATAAAACTAAAAAAAGTAAAAAAATCAGCTAGGCTAAAAAATAGAGTTGTGTAAAATCTGTGGTCACACTATTGTGTAATAAAACCAGAAACGAGCATGAGAAGTAGAATACATGTCAATAGTGCATGGAGACAGGTTTACGGGTATAAGGTTTTCTTTCAATTCATCAAGGTCAAAATGTCATCCTTTTATGTTTTTATGAGGAAAAAAAGAATGAACAATGCATGCAAAACGTCTGACGGAATGCCCAGCAATCTTCGACTTTTTCGAGTTGCTTCTGAGACTTTCCGTGCCCCCATTGAAGGGGGGGTTTCATAAGATATGAAATCAGAAAACCAGGCTTAGTATCTCCTTCTGGCTTCGAATCCAAGACCATGTCAATGACCCAAATAGATGGGTGAGTAGATGGTTGGAAAAGACCTGCTCCCTTCCCGGGTCCAGGATTTCTCCTGCACTCGTTAGACTTTGTCATTCAAGGGTTCATCCTCGAAGATGCTCATGGTACCAACAAAGCCCAAAAGAGGAATTAAGGCCACACCTGCATGGACTCTGATTCCAGAGAGTTGAAGAAAGTTCCACCAAGACCCCCGGTTTTCAAATGAAAAGAGAGTGCATTCCAGGCCCCAGAGTGGTCCCTCAATTTCGATGTGATAGGGGTTTCAAGCGATGGAATTTGAGTGTCAAAGCAGGTCCTCAGAGGGAGGACAGTGGTGGCCAACAAGCAAGAACCAGTGATCCAAAATGACAAATGGAGAAGTTTTTGGAAATTTCCAATCCCAATTCCAAACTCCAGAAGGCATCTTGTGAGAGCTGGGTACACTCAAAGGGTTCAAAAAGACCAGCAAGCACATGTTTCCTGAGGCTTTGGTCTCTAGGTGGAGGGTTTTTCTTTTCGCAACACGAAGGGGCGCGGGGAAGAAGTCCCCCTAGCTTGAGCGCTTTGCGCCATACTAATGTAAGTGCTAGTGACATCGCTCGCGGAAAGCTCCTGAATGCGTGTTGCGCCATTCAGGGGCCTGTATATACGAGTAGTGTGAGTGTTTGTGGAGGATGTCATGGATTTTCAAATGAGTTGCAAGATGCCTAGGCTGCCCTCTTGGACCCGGCCGGCTTTTTCCATGGCCCAGAGGGAGGAACTGAATACTGGTGATTCCTCAGGCAATCAAACCTGTACCCCTTTGGGGGTGGGGGAGGCCCAGAGCAGGACCCAGAGAGCGACAGGAAGGTGCTTCCACAAATGAAGACCTGGGCTGTGTGGGCCTCGGTGCCCATCAGGCTCCCTGTACATGACCCTGAGGGCATCTCTATAAGGGATAATACAATAGGTGATTTTTAAAAACTTTGTTTTGGACCAGTTTTCCCTTGGTGGAAAGATGCACACAATGCTTCCCATTGATGTCACCGCATGCTGTAGTTGCTCCACAGCCACTCAGGGGTCCAAGGGTAACCGAAAAAAACAGAAGACTTGTAAGGTGGCACAGAGCAGCATCACTTCTGTTGTCCGAAGCCCCAAAGAACAGCATACATGACCCGGAGGTTCCAAACACGCCAGTTTTTTTTGGGGGGGGGGGGGGGGGGGGGGGGGGGGTGGGGTGTGGGGGAAAACGGGGGGGGGCGGTTGGTTTGGGGGGGGTTTTTTCGTCGAGCTGGTTACGAGAAACATTACCATGTATCCCCATTATCGGTGAAGTGGGCAAATCTATGCCAAATGTTAACAAACAGTAGAGGTGAAAATCTGTAGGACGTTGAAAGTTCTGGCTCATGGTTGTTCTTTCTTTCTTTCTTTTCTATTTTATTTTGCATATGCATGTCTAATCTATGAGTTTTCCCATTTAAAATGTGTTGAATGTTGAAGTCACTCAGAGACATTGCCCGACGATATTTTAATTAAAATTATCATATACAGAAACGAAAAAACCGACTAAAGAAATACGTTCTGTGAAGGACAATAAAACTAAAAAAGTAAAAAAAAAAATCTGCTGGCTAAAAATAGAGTTGTGATAAAATAGTATGGTGGGGTCCACATGATTGGGTGTATAAAACAGAAAACAGTGCATGAAAGTAGAAACATGCCTACGTGCATGGAGACAGGTTTGATGGGTATAGGTTTCTTTCAATTCACAGGCAAATGGTCATCCTTTTTATGTTTTTTATGAAGGAAAAAGAAAGATGAAAATGCATGCCAATATTCCAGGTGGGAAGGGGGAAAAGCCCACAAATCTTCGACTTTTATATTTTTCGAGTTGGCTTCTGAGATTTTTTTGGTGCCCCCCATTTTGAGTGTCCAAAAATAAGATAATGAAAATCAAACCAGGCTAAGTATCCCCTTCTGCCCCTTGATCCAAGACCAGGTCAATGACCACATAGGATGGGTGAGTATGTGTGGTTTTTGGAAAAAGACCTGCTCCCGCCCAGGGGTCAGAGATTTCTCCTCAGTAGACTTGTTTTCATTCAAGGTTTCATCCTCAGATGCTCATGGTACCCTACAATTGGCACCACAAGCCCAAAAGAGGAAATTAAGCCACACCTGCATGGACTTGATTCCTGGTACGAGTGAAGTGTTCCACCAAGTCCCGATTTTAGAATGTAAAGATAGTGCATTTCAGACGCCCCAGAGTGGTCCCCGCCTCAAATCGATGTGAAAGGGGTCTCAGCGCGAGGGAATTTGAAATAAAGAGGTCCTCAGAGGGAGACAAGTGTGGCCAACAAGCAAGATCCTGTGATCCAAATTGACCACATGGAGAAGTTTTGGAAAATTTCCAATCCCAATTCCAAAACTGCAAGAAGGCAATCTTGGAGAGCTGGGTCCACTCAGAGGTCAAAAGAACCAGCAAGCCCATGTATTCCTGAGGCCTTTGTCTCTGGGTGGTGTTTTTTTTCTCACACGAAGGGCGGGGGAAGAGACCTAGCTTGAGCGATTTGCGCCATCTCTAGGTAATGCAAGTGCCATCATCCCCCGCGGAAAGCTCTTGAATGCGATGGTAGCGCCATTCAGGCCTGTATACGAGTAGTGTGAGTGTTATGTGGAGGATGTCATGATTTTCAAATGAGTTGCAAGATGCCTAGCGGCTGCCCTCTGGACCAGCCCGGGGCTTGTCCTCCCATGGCCCATGAGGGGAGGACTGAATACATGGTGAATCCTCCGGCAGTCAAAAACCTGTTACTGTGAGGCCCCAGAAGCAGACCCAGGATCGACAGAAGGTGCTTCCACATGAAGTCCTGGGACTGGGCCTCGGTGCCCCCAGCTCCCTGTACATGACCTAGAGGGCATCTCAATAAGGGGATAACAAAGTGGTGATTTTAAAAACCTTTGTTTTAGGTGCCAAGTTTCCTTGGTGAAAGGATGCAACAATGCTTTCTTGATGTCCACCATGCCTGTCGTGCTCTCAGCCACTCAGGGTCCCAAGGGTAAACCCGAAAAGAAACAGAAGACTTAGTAGGAGGCACAGAGCAAGCATCAGCATCTGTGTCCAAGGCCCCAAGAACAGCATACATGACCCCAGGGACCAAACACCAATTTGGAAACATGTTTTTTTTTTCGGTCGAGCTGGTTACGAGATACAGTGACCAGGTAACCCCCATTATCGTGGAGTGGGGGGCCAAATCAATGCAATTGTTAAACAACATTAGAGGTGAAAATCTGTAGGAACGTTGAAGTTGGGGCTTCAGGGTTTTCATTTCTTTTTCTTTCTTTTCATTTTTTTTATTTTGGCATGTCTAATCTATGAGTTTTTTTTTCCATATAATGTGTTGATGTGAAGTCACCTCAGGACACATTACCGCCTTCGATTTTAATTAAAATAAAATCAATAAGAAACGAAAAACCCACTAAAGAAATACGTCTGTGAGAAGGACAATAAAACTAAAAAAGTAAAAAAATCTGCTGGCTAAAAAATAGAGTTGTGTAAAATAGGTTGGTCACAATATTGTGTATAAAACAGTAACGTGCATGAAAATAGTAGAAAACATGGCATAGTGCATGGAGACAGTTTAGGGGTAATAATGGTTTTCTTTCAATCCACAGGCAAATGTCATCCTATTTATGTTTTTCATGATGAAAAAATGATGAAAATGCATGCAATAGTCAGCGGAAGCCCACAATCTTCCTTCGAACTTTTTCGAGTTGCTTCTCGAGAATTATCGGTAGCCCCCCCATTGAGTTCATAAGGTATATGAAATCAAACCAGGCTAGTATCCCTCTCGCCTTTTTTGAATCCAAGACCAGGTCAAATGACCACATAGATTGGTGAGTAGATGGTTGAAAAGACCTGCTCCCCCCGGGTCAAGGAATTTCTCCTCAGTAGACTTTGTTTCATTCAAGGTTCATCCTCAGATGCTCATGGTACCTTACAAGCCCAAAAGGAGGAATTTAGGCCACACCTGCATGGACATTGATTCCTGGCGAGTGAAGTTTCCAACCAGAGTCCCGGATTTTAATGAAAAGAGGAGTGCATTCAGGCGCCCCAGAGGTGGGTTCTCCTCAATTCGATGTGAAAGGGGTTCAGGCGATGGAATGTTGAGGTAAAAGAGGTCCCTCAAGAGGGAGGACAGTGTGGCCAACATGCAAGATCCTGTGATCCAAATTGACTAAATGGAGAAGTTTTGGAAATTTCGCAATCCCAATTCCCAAACTCAGAAGGCAATCTTGGAGAGCTGGGTCACTCAGAGGTCAAAAGAACAAGCCAGCCATTTTTCCTGAGGCCTTTGTCACTGAGGGTGGTGTTTTTTTTTCTCACCCGAAGGGCGGAGGAAGAGGCCCAAGGCTTGAGCGCTTTGCGCCATCTAATGTAATGCTTAAGTGGGCCATCTCGCGGAAAAAGCTCTTGAAATGCGTGTGCAAACCATTCCAGAGCCTGTATACGAAGTAGTGTGAGTGGTTGTGGAGGATGTCATGATTTTCAAATGAGTTTGCAAGATTCCTAGGACTGCCGCGTCTGGAACACCGCCCGTGAGCTTTTCCCATGGCCCTGAGGGATGAACTGAATACGGGTGATGGGTCCTCAGCATCAAACCTGAACGAGTGAGGCCGCAGGAGCAGACCAGGAGCGACAGAAGGTGCTCCACAAGAAGGGGGTTTTTCCCCCCCCCCCCCCCCACCCCCCCTGGGGCTGGGCCTCGGTGCCCAGCTCACCTGTACATGACCTGAGGGGCATCACGTATAAGGGATAACAAAGGTGATTTTAAAGAACTTTGTTTTGGTCGCATTGTTCCTTGTGAAAAGAATGCAACAATGCTTTCTTGATGTCACCATGACTGTAGTGAGCTCTCAAGCCACTCAGGGTCCACAGGGAATCCGAAAAAAACATGAAGACATGTAGGTGGTCACAGAGCAGCATAAGCAATCTGTGTCCAAGGCCCAAGAACAGCATTCAAGACCCCGAGGTCCAAACACCCCACCAATTGGAAACGTGTTTTTTTTTTTTTTTTCTCTTTTTATTTTTTTATATTTTCCTTTTTTTTTTAATATTTTTTTTTTTTACAACGTTTTTTTTTTTTTTTTTTTCCTTTTTTTATTTTTTCTTCTTTTTTTTTATTTTTTTTTTCCCCGTCGAGCTGGTATACCGAGATAGCTTTACCATTTATGTATCCCCCATGTATCGTGAAGTGGGCCAAAATATCTATGCAATTGTTAACAACAGAAGCGGTGAAAATCTGTAGGACTTTGAAGTTGGCTCTGGGTTTCTTTTCTTTTCTTTCGATTATTTTGCATATGTTGCATGTCTGTCTAAGAGTTTTTTCCATTAATGTGTTGATGTGAAGTCCTCACTCAGGACATTGCCGCCCGTGGATTTTAATTAAACTATCAATAAGAAATGAAAAACACCACTAAAGAAATACGTCCTGTGGAAGGACAATAAAACTAAAAAATGTAAAAGAAATCTGCTGGCTAAAAATAGAGTTTGTGTAAAATAGTGGTCACAAAATTGTGGTATAAAAACAGAAACGTGCATGAAAGTAGTAACATGCATAGTGCATGAGAACAGGTTTAAGGAGTATAGGTTTTCTTGCAGATTCACAAGGCAAATGTCATCCTTTTATGTTATTAGGAGGAGAAAAAGAGATGAAAAGGCATGCAATAGTCCAGCGGAAGCCCACAATCTTCAGACTTCGACTTTTTCGAGTTGCTTCTGAGAATATTTGTGCCCCCAATTGAGTTCTTAAGATATGAACATCTAAACCATGGCTAGGTATCCATTCGGGTCCTTGATCCATGATCCAAGACCAAGGTCAATGACCACATAAGATGGGTGAGTAGTTGGTTGGAAAAGACCTGCTCCCTGGGTTCTAGGATTTCTCCTCAGTAAGACTTTTTCATTCAAGGGGTTCATCCTCAGATGCTCATGGTACCACAAGCCCAAAAGAGGAATTAGGCCACACCTGCATGGACATTGATTCCCTGTAGAGTGAAGGTTGTCCTCCAGAGGTCCCGATTTAAATGAACAGAGAGTGCATTCAGCACAGGCCCCAGAGTGGTCCCTCAATTCGATGTGAACAGGGGTTCAGTCGATGGAATTTGAGTAAAAAGAGGTCCTCAGAGGGAGGACGAGTGGGGCCAACAAGCAAGATCCTCGTGATCCAAATTGACAAATGGCAGAGTTTTGGGAAATTTCCAATTCCCAAATTTCAATCTCCGAAGGCATCTTGGAGAGCTTGGGTCACTCAGAGGGTCAAAAGACCAGCAAGCCAATGATTTCCGTGAGGCCTTTGTCCTCTGGGTGGTGTTTTTTTCTCAACACCGAGAGGGCGGGGGAAGAAGACCTAGCTTGAGCGCTTTTGCGCCATCTATGTAATGCTAGTGCCATCTCGGCTGGAAAGCGCTTGAAATGCGTGTGCGCCATATTCAGGCCTGTATACGAGTAATGTGTGAGTGTTTGTGGAGGATGTCATTGATTTTTCAAAATGAGTTGCAAGATGCCTAGGCTGGCCCTCTGAACCGGCCCGGCGCTTTTCCGCATGGCCCTGAGGGAGGACTGAATACTAGGTGTTATTTCCTCAGCATCAAACCAGTAACTGTGTGAGGCCCAGAGCCAAAAAAGACCAGAGGCGACAGAAGGTGCTTCCACATGAAGTCCTGGGGCTGGGCCTTCGGTGCCCCCAGCTCCCCTGGTCACATGACCTGTGAGGGCATCTCTAAAAGGGATAACCAGAAGGTGTATTTTAAAAACTACATTGTTTTGGTCCAGTTTCCCTTGGTGAAAGATGCAACAATGCATGTCTTGAATGTCACCATGCTGTAGTGCTCTCAGCCACTCCAGGGTCCAAGGGTAGACCGCAAAAAAAACAGAAGACTTTTAGGTAGCATCAGAGCATCCATCAGCATCTGTGTCCAAGCCCCAAGAACAGCATACATGACCCAGGGTCCCAAACACCATTTGAAAACCTGATTATTTTCGTCGAGCTGGTTTACGAGATACATTACCATGTATCCCCCATTATCGGGAAAGTGGGGGGCCAAATCTTATGCAATTGTTTAACAACAGTAGAGGTGAAAATCTTGTAGGACGTTGAAGTTTGCTTCTGGTTTTTTTTCTTTTCTTTCTTTCTTTTCATTTTTTTTATAATTTGCAGTGTCTATCTATGAGTTTTCCCCATTTAATGTGTTGATGAGGAATGTCACACTCAGGACATTACCCTGTCGATTTCTAATTAAAAAAATTAATAAGAAACGAAAACCCACTAAAGAAAATACGGTCTGTGAAGGACAATAAAAACTAAAAAAGTAAAATAAATCTGCTGGCTAAAAAATAGAGTTTGTGTAAAATATGGTGGTCACATATATGTGTATAAAACAGAAACGGGCATGAAAATAGAAACATGCCATAGTGCATGGAGACAGGGTTTAGGGGTATAGGTTTCTATTTCAATTCACAACAAGGCCAAATGTCCCCATCCGTTTATGTTTTTATGAGGAAAAAAAGATGAAAATGCATGCAATAGTCAGCCCGGAAGGCCCACAATCTTCGACCTTTTTCGAGTTGCTTACTGAGAATTTCGGTGCCCCCATGGAAGTTCATAAGATATGGAAATCAAACCTAGGGCCTAGTATCCCGTTCTGGCCCCCCCCCACCCTTTTTTGAATCCAAGACCAGGTCAATGACCCACATAGATGGGTGAGTAGGTATGGTTGGAAAAGACCTGCTCCCCGGGTCCCAGGATTTCTCCTCAGTAGAGACTTTTTTCAAGTCAAGGGTTCATCCCTCAGATGCTCATCGGTACCACACAAGCCCAAAAGAGGAATTAGGCCACACCTGCATGGACTTGATTGCCTGGAGAGTGAAGTTTCCACCCAAGTCCCGGTTTTAAATGAATAAGAGAGTGCATTCAGCGCCCCGGAGTGGTCCCCTCAATTCGATGTGAAAGGGGTTCAGCGATGGAATTTGAGGTAAAGAGGTCCTCAGAGGGAGGACAGTGTGGCCACCATCGCAAGATCCTGTGATCCAAATTGACAAATGGAGAATTTTGGATTTTTCCAAATCCCCAATTCCAAACTTCAGAAGGCATCTTGGAGAGCTGGGTCCACTCAGGGCAGGTTCAGAAAAGACCACAGCAAGCCATGTTTTCCCTGAGGTCCTTTTGTCTCTGGGTGGTGTTTTTCTCACACGAAGGGCGGGGGAAGAGGCCTAGCTTGAGCGCTTTGCGCCATCTATGGTAAGGCTAGTGCCATCCTCGCGGAAAGCTCTTGAAAGCGGGTGCGCCAGTCAGGCCTGTATAACGAGTAGTGGTGAGTGGGTGGGGGAGGATGTCATGATTTTCCAAATGAGTTGCAAGATGCCTAGGCTGCCCTCTGGACGCTCCCGGGCTTTTCCTTCCCATGGCGCCTGAGGAGGACTGAATACTGGTGATTTCCTCAGCAAACAAACCTGGAACTGTGAGGCCCAGAGCCAGACCAGGAGCCGACAGAAGGTGCTAGCCACATGAAGTCCCAGGGGCCTGGGCCTCGGTGCCCAGCCTCCCTGCTACAAGACCTGAGGGCATCTCTATAAGGGATAACAAAGGTGATTTTAAAAAACATTGTTTTGGGTCCAGTTTTCCTTGGTGAAAGATGCAACCCAATGCTTTCCTTGATGCCGACCATGCTGTAGTGCTCCTCATTCCACTCAGGGTCCAGAGGGTAACCGAAAAAAACAGAAGACCTGTCGTAGTGGCACAGATGCAAGCGATCGGCATCTGTGTCCAAGCCCCAAGAACAGCATATACCATGACTCCACGGGTCCAAACACCATTTTGTAACACCTTGTTATTTTTTTCGTCGAGGCTGGTTACGAGATACATTACCATGTATGCCCATTATCGTGAAGTGGGCCAAATCTATGCAATTGTTAACAACAGAGTAAGAGGTGAAAAATCTGTAGGACGTTGAAGTTGGCTCTGGTTTCTTTTCTTTGTCCTTATCTTTTCTTTTTTTTATTTTGCCATGTCTGTACTATGAGGTTTTGCCATTAATGTGTTGATGATGAAGTCAACTCAGACATGGCCCCGTGGATTTTAATTAAAATATCAATAAAGAAATGAAAAACCACTAAGAAATACGGTCCTGTGAAGGACAATAACACTAAAAAAGTAAAAAAATCCTGCTGGCTAAAAATAGAGTTGTGTAAAATATGTGTCCACATATTGTGTATAAAACAGAAACTGCATGAAAGTAGAAACATGCATAGTGCACATGAGACCGGGTTTAGGGGTATAGGTTCTTTTCAATTCAAAGGCAACAATGGCATCCTTTTTTGTTTAATGAGGAAAAAAAGATGAAAAAGGCATGCACATAGTCAGGCGAGCCCACAATCTTCAGACTTTTTCGAGTTGCTTCTGAAATTTTTGTGCTCCCCCCCAGTTTATTTTTTTTGGAGGGGTATTTTCATAAGATATGAAATCATACCAGGCTATATCCCCTATCTGGCCTTGAACCAAGACCAGGTCAAGTGACCACATAGATGGGTGAGTAGTTGGTTGAAAAGACCTTGCTCCCGGGTCAGGATTTCCTCCTCAGTAGTCTTTTTCATTCAAGGGTTCATCCTCAAGATGCTCAGGTACCCACAAGCCCAAAAGAGGATTAGACCACCCTGCATGTACCCTTGATTTCCTGAGATGAGTTCTCCACAAGGTTCCCGTTTTAATGAAAAGAAGTGCATTCAGAGGCCCCCAGAGTTGGTCCCTCAATTCATGTGAAAGGGTTCAGCGATGAATTTGAGGTAAAGAGGTCCTCAGAGGGAGGACAATGTGGCCAACAAGCAAGATCCCTGTGAGCCAAATTGACAAATGGGAGATTTTGGAAAGTTCCAATCCCATTCCAAACTCAGAAGGCACTTGGAGCGCTGGGTCACTCAGAGGTCAAAAGACCAGCAAAGCCATGTTTCCTGAGGACCTTTTCTCTGGGTGGTGTTTTTTTCTTCACACGAAGGCGGGGGAAGAGACCTAGCTTGAGCGCTTTGCGCCCATCTATGTACATGCTAGTGCCATCTCCGCGGAAGCTCTCTTGAATGCTGAGCGCCATTCAATGGCTGTATTACGAGATGTGAGGTGTTTGGGCGGATGTCATGATTTTCAATGATTGCAAGATGCTAGCTGCCTCTGACCGCCGTCCGGCGCTTTTCCATGCCCTGAGGGAGGACTGAAAACCTGGTGATTCTCAGCATCAAACCTGTACGGTGAGGCCCAGAGCAGACCAGGGGGAGCGACAGATAGGGTCTTCCCACATAAGTCCTGGCTGGGCCCTCGAGCCCAGCTCCCTGTACATGACCTGAGGGCATCTCTATAAGGGATAACAAAGGTGATGTTAAAAACTTGTTTTGGGTCCAGTTTCCTTGTGAAAGATGCAACAATGCTTTCTTGATGGTCACCATCGTATGCTCTCGCCACTCCCAGGGTCCAAGGTAACCGAAAAAAACAGAAGAACATGTAGGTGGCACAGAGCAGCATCAGCATCTGTTGTCCAAGCCACCAAGTACAGCATACATTGACCCATGGTCCAAACGACCATTTGGAAAGCCTGTTTTTTCGTCGAGCTGGTACGAGATACATTACCATGTATCCCATTATCCGTGAAGTGGGGCCAAAGTCTATGCCATTGTTAACAACAGTAGAGGTGAAAATCTGTAGAACGTTGAAGTTGGGCTCTGTTCTTCTTTTCTTTTCGTTCTTTCTTTTCTTTTTTTATTTTTTGGCATGTCTATCTATGAAGTTTTCATTTAATGTGTTGATGTGAAGTCACTCGGACATTACCCGTTCGTTTGTTAATTTAAAAAAATTATAAGAAAACAAAAACCACTAAAGAAATACGTCTGTGAAGGACAATAAAAACTAAAAAAGTAAAAAAAATCTGCTGGCAAAAATTGAGTTGTTAAAATATGTGGTCACATATTGTGTATATAACAGAAACGGCATGAAAGTAGAAACATGCATAGTGCATGGAGAACAGGTTTAGGGTATAGGTTTGTCTTTCAATTCACAGGCCAAGAAATGTCCCCATGCCTTTTATGTATTTAATGAGGAAAAAAAGATGAAAATGTGCATGCAATGAGTCAGCGGAAGCCCACCCCCAATTCTTCCGACTTTTTTTTCGAGTTGCTTCTGAGAAATTTTTGTGCCCCCCCATTTGAAGCTTCATAAGATATGAAAATCAAACCAGGCCTAGTAAATCCCCTTCCTGGCCTTTGAATCCAAGACCAAGGTTCCAATGACCACACTAGACAGGGGTGATGTAAGTTTGGTTGGAAAAAAAGACCAATGCCCCTACGCAGGGGTATTCCCCAACGAGTTTACTCCTCACAGTAGACTTTTTTCATATTCAAGGTGTTTTTGCCAATCCTCCCAGAATGCCTCCATAGGGTATAACCAACAATGCCCAAAAGAGAGAATTTAGGCCACACCTGCAAGGGAACCCCCTTGATTTCCCCCCTGGTAGATAAGTGAAGTTTCCCAACCAAGTCCCCGGTTTAAAAAATGAAAAGAGGGAGTGCCTAAAATTCAGGTTCAAGGGCCCCCCCCCAGAGTTGGGGACCCTCGAAATTATCGATGTGAAAGGGGTTTTTTTCAAGCGATGGGAAAATTTGGAGGTAAAGAAGGTTTCCCTCAAAGGGAGGACAAAGTGGTGGTTCCACCAAAACATGCAAAGATACCAAGTTGGATTCCAAATGTGGACAAATGGAAAAGAAAGTATTTTGTGAAATTTTCCCCACTCCCCAATTCCCCTATTTTCCCCCAAACCTCCAGAAAGGGCATCCTTTATGGAGAAGCTCTGGTCACTCCCCCACTCAGGATGTCAAAAAGACCCAGCAAAGCCCATGTTTTCCCACCCTGAGTGTGCCTTTTGTCACCTACACTGGGTGTGTTAATTTTTTCCTCACACGAAGAGGGCGGTGGAAAGAAGGGCCTATGTTTTTGAGAAGCGCCTTTTTGGCCGACATAACTATGTAAAAATATTGCTAAAGTGCCATTCTCGCTGAAAAAGCTACTTGAAATGGCGTGTGTCGCCCCCAAATTTCCAGGCCTGTATAACGAGGTAGTGTGTGAGTTGGGTTTTTGGTGGAGGAAATAGTCAATGGATTTTTCAAAAATGGAGTTGCAAGGATGCCCCTAGGCTGCCAGCTCTCTGGATAAAACCTCCCCCGGCCCCGGGTGCTTGTTTCCCCATGGCCCCCTGATGGGAGGACTGAATAACATGTTGGGGGTGGGAATATATCCTCAGCAATCAAACCTGTAAAAAACTTGGTGGAGGCCCAAGAGCCATAACCAGGAAGCGACCAGAAAGTGTCTGTTCCTCACTACATGAAAGTACCCCTGGGGCCTAGGGCCCCCACTCGGTGCCCCCAGCCTCCCTGTAACATTGACCTGAAGGGCGTCTATCCCCCTTGCTATAAGGGATAAACAAAAGGTTTGATTTTAAAAAACCTTTGTTTTTTTGGGATTTCCAAAGTTTTTCCTTGGTGAAAGATGCAAACAATGCTTTCCTTGAATTGTCCCCACCATGCCAGTTACAAGTGGCTCTTCAGACCACACTCCAGGGTTCCCCCCCAAAGGGTCAACCGAAAAAGAAAAACAGAAAAAGACTTGTAGGTGGCACAGAAATCAGCAATCAGCAAGTGCCCCCCCCCCCCCCCCACAAGTTGGGGACCTCCCTGTGTGTTCCCCCAAAGCCCCCCAAGAACAGCCATACCCAATAGAACCCAGGGTCCCAAAACCCACCATTTGGAAAACCTGTTGTTTATTTTATTTCGTCGAGCTGGTTACGAGATACATTTCCATGTATCCCCATTTTCGAAGAAGTGGGCCAAATCGTATGCAAATGTTAACAACAGTAGAGGGTGAAAATCGGTAGGACTTTGAAGTTGGCTCAGGTTTCTTTTCTTTTTTTTTTAGTTTGCATATATGTCTAATGAGTTTTTCCAATAATTGTGTTTGATGTTAAGGCACTCAGACAGGACATTGCACCGGGGAATTTTTATTAAAATATCAATAAGAAATGGAAATAACCACTTAAGAAATAAACGTCTGTGAAGGACAATAAAAAATAAAAAAGTAAAAAAATCTGCGGGCTAAAAATAGAGTTGTGTAAAATATGTGGTCAACATCTTGTAGTATACAACAGAAACGTGCAATGAAAGTAGAAACATGCATAGTGCATGGAGACAAGGTTAGGGTATAGGTTTCTTTCATTCAAACAGGCAAATGTCATCCTTTTATGTTTTTATGAGGAAAAAAAGATGAAAATGCATGCAATTATCAGCGGAAGCCCACATCTTCGACTTTTTCGAGTTGCTCTGAGAATTTCGTGCCCCCATTGAAGTTTCCTAAGATATGAAATCCAACCAGGCCTGTATCCCTTCTGGGCCCCCTTGATCCAATACCCAGTCAATGACCACATAATGTGTGAGTAGTTTGTTTGAAAAGACCTGCTCCAGGGTCAGGATTTCTCCTCATAGACTTTTTCATTCAAGGGTTCAGCCTCAGATGCTCATGGTACCACAATCCCAAAAGAGGAATAGGCCACACCACAGCATGGACTTGATTCCTGGAGAGTGAAGTTCCACCAAGTCCCGGTTTAAAATGAAAGAGAGTGCCATTCAAGAGCCCCAGATGGTCCCTCACTTCGATGTGAAAGGGGTTCAGCGATGGAATTGAGGTAAGAGGTCCTCAGAGGGAGACAGTGTGGCCACAAGCAAGATCCTGTGATCCAAATTGACAAATGGAGAAGTTTTGGAAATTTCCAATCCCAATTCCAAACTCAGAAGCATCTTGGAGACTGGTCACTCAGAGGTCAAAAGACCAGCAAGCATGTTTTCCCCTGAGCCTTTGTCTCTGGGTGGTGTTTTTTTCTCCACACGAAGGCGGGGAAGAGCCTAGCTTGAAGCGCTTTTGCGCCATCTATTTAATGCTAGTGCCATCTCGCGGAAAGCCTCTAGAATGGTGTGCACCATTCAGCGCCTGTAATACCGGAGTGGTGTGAGTGTAGGGAGGATGTTCATGACTTTCAAATGAGTTGCAAGATGCCTAGGCTGCCCTCTGGACCGCCCGGCTGCCTTTTTCCCATGCCCTGAGGTAGGACTGAATACGGTGATTCCTCAGCATCAAGACCTGTACTAGTTGAGGCCCCAGAGCAGACCAGTGAGCGACAGAAGGTGCTTCCACATGAAGTCATGGGCTGGGCCTCGGTGCCCAGCTATCCCAGTACATGACCTGAGGGCATCTCTATAAAGGGATAACAAAGGTGATTTTAAACTTTTGTATTTGGTCCAGTTACCTTGGTGAAAGATGCAACAAGGCTTTCTTGATGTCACCATGCTGGTAGTTCTCACAGCCACTCAGGGTCCAAGGGTCACCGAGAAAAACTCAGAAAGACTTGTAGGTGGCACAGAGGACAGCATCGGCATCTGAGTCCAAGCCCAAAGAACACATACATGAACCCAGGGTCCAAACACCAATTGGAAACCTGTTTTTTCGTCGAGCTGGGGTACGAGATACATTACCATTAATCCCCATATCGTTGAAGTGGGCCAATTCTATGCAATTGTTAACAACAGTATGGGTGAAAATCTGTAGGACTTAAGTTGCTCTGGTTTCTTTTCTTCTTTCTTTCATTTATTTTGATTTTTGCATGTCTATCTGTGAGTTTTTCCAGTTAATGTGTTGAGTGAATCACTCAGGATCTTGCCACGTCGATTTTAATTAAAAAAATCAATAAGAAAACGAAAAAACCACTAAAGAAATACGTCTGTGAAGGACAATAAAAATAAAAAAAGTAAAAAAATCGTGCGGGCGAAAATAGAGTTTGTGTAAAATATGTGGTCACCATAATTGTGTATAAAACATAAACGTGCAGAAAGGTAGAAACATGCATAGTGCATGGAGACAGGTTTAGGGGTATAGGTTTTCTTTCAATTCACAGGCAAATGTCATCCTTTTTATGTTTTATGAGAAAAAAAAGATGAAAAGCATGCAATATAGTAAGCGGAGCCCACAATCTTCGACTTTTCGAGTTGCTTCTGAGGAATTTCGTTGCCCCATTGAGTTCATAAGATATGATATACAACCAGGCCTGTACCCTTCTGGCCTTGATCTCAAGACCAGTTCAATGACCCATAGAAGGGTGAGTAGTTGGTTGTAAAAGAACCTGCTTTCCCGGGTCCAGATTTCTCCTCAAAGTAGACTTTTTCATTCAAGGTCATCCTCAATGCTCATGGTACCCACACCCAAAAGGAATTAGGCCACCCCCGCATGGACATGATTCCGGAGAGTGAAGTTCGCACCAGTCCCCGGTTTTTAAAGAAAAGAGAGTGCATTTCAGGCCCCAGAGTGGTCCCTCAATTCGATGTAAAGGGTTTTTTCAGCCGATGGAATTTGGAGGTAAAGAGGTCCTCAAGAGGGAGGCCAGTGTGGCCAACAAGCAAGATCTGTGATCCAAATTGACAAATGGAGAAGTTTTGAAATTTCCAATCCCAATTCCAAACTCAGAAGGCAACTTGGAGAGCTGGGTCACTCAGAGGTCAAAAGACCAGCAAGCCATGTTTCCAGAGGCCTTTGTCTCTGGTGTGTTTTTTCCTCACACGAAGGGCGGGGGAAGAGGCCTAGCTTGAGCGCTTTGCGCCATCTAGTAATGCTAGTGCCCATCTCGCGGAAAGCTACTGAATGCGTTTTCGCCATTCAGCCTGTATACGATAGTGTGAGTGTTTGTGGAGGATGTCATGATTTCAAATGAGTTGCAAGATGGCCTAGGGCTGCCCTCTGGACCGCCCGGGCTTTTCCCCATGGCCCTTGAGAGGAATAATACTGGTGATAATTCCTCAGCATAAAACCTGTACTGTGAGGCCCAGAGCAACCAGAGCGACAGAAGGTGCTTCCACATGAAGTCCGGGGCTGGTCCCGGTGCCCTAGCGTCCTTACATTGACGGTCTGTCATGAGTGGCATCTCCTATAAGGGAATAACAAAGTGATTTTAAAAACTTTGTTTTGGTCCAGTTTTCCTTGTGAAGAGATGCAACAATGCTTCTTGATGTCACCATGCCAGTGTATGCTCCTCAGCCACTCAGGGTCCAAGGGTAACCGTAAAAAAAACAGAAGACTTTAGGAGGCACAGAGCACATCAGCATCTGTGTCCCCAAGCCCCAAGAACAGCATACATGACCCTCAGGGTCCAAACACCATTTGAGGAAACCTGTTTTTTTCGTCGAGCTGGTTACGAAAGGGGAAAAAAAAAATACATTACCATTATCCCCAGTATCGGAAGTGGCCAAAACTAATGCAAATGTTAACAACAGTAGAGGTGAAAATCTGTAGGGACTTTGAAGTTTGGCTCTGGTTTCTTTTCACTTTTTCTTTCTTTTCCTTTTTTCCTTTTATTTTTGCATGTCTATCTGTGAGTTTTTTCATTTAATGTGTTGAAGTGAAGTCACTCAGGACATGCCCGTCGATTTTAATTAAAAAATCAATAAGAAACCGAAACAACCACTAAAGAAAAACTTCAGTGAAGGACAATAAAAACTAAAAAAGTAAAAAAATCTGCCTGGCTAAAAAATAGAGTTGTGGTAAAATATGTGTCACATAATTGTGTAAAAACAGAACCGGGGCATGAAAGTAGAACATGCATAGTGCATGGAGACAGGTTTAGGGGTATAGGTTTCTTTCATTTCACAGGCAAATGTCATCCTTTTATGTTTTATGAGGAAAAAAAATGAAAATGCATGCAAAATATCAGCGGAAGCCCACAATCTTCGACTTTTTCGAGTTTGCTTCTGAGAATTTCAGTGCCCCCATTGAGTTTCAATAAGATAATGAAATCAAACCAGGCCTGTATCCCTTCTGGCCTTGAACCTAGACCAGTCAATGACCACATAGTGGTGAGTAGTTGGTTGGAAAAGGACCTGCTTCCCGGGTCAGGATTTCTCCTCAGTAGACTTTTTTTCAATTCAAGGGTTCATCCTCAGAATGCTCAAGGTAACCACAAGCCCAAAGAGGAATTGGCCCACCAGCATGGACTTTGATCTCTGAGAGTCTTGGAAGTTCCACCAAGTCCCGGTTTAATGAAAAGAGATGTGCATTCAGGCCCAGAAGTGTCCCTCTATTCGCTTTGTGAAAGGGTACAGAGTCGATGGAAATTGAGGTAAAGAGGTCCTCAAGGGAGGACAGTGTGCCACCAGCAAGATCCTGTGATCCAACTTGACAAAAGGAGAGTTTATGGAAATTTCCAATCCCAATTCCACACTCAGAAGGCACTAGGAGAGCTGGGTCACACAGAGGTCAAAGACCAGCAGCCATGTTTTCCTGAGGCCTTTGTCTTCTGGGTGTGTTTTTTCTCACAACGAAGGCGGGGGAAGAGGCCTAGCATGAGCGCTTTGCGCCATCTATGTAATGCTAGTGCCATCTCGCCGGAAAGCTCTTGAATGCGTTGCGCCATTCAGGCCTGTATACGAGTAAGTGTGAGTGTTTGTGGAGGATGTCAATGATTTTCAAATGAGTTTAGCAAGATGCCCTAGGCTGCACCACTGGACCGCCCGGGCTTATCCCCATGGCCCTGAGGGAGGACTGATCTGGTGATTCCTCCAGCATCAAACCTTGTACTTGAGGCCCAGAGCAAGGACCAGGAGCGACAGAAGGTGCTCCACATGAAGTCCTGGGGCTGGGCCTCCGTGCCAGCTCCCAGTACATGACCTGAGGCATCTCTATACGGAACACAAAGGTATTTTAAAAACTTTGTTTTGGTCCATTTCCTTGTGAAAGATGCAACAAATGCTTGCTTTGATGTCACCATGCTGTAGTGCTCTCAGCCACTCAGGGTCCCAAGGGTACCGAAAAAAACTGAAGACTGTAGGTGGCACAAGCAGCATCAGCATCTGTGTCCAAGGCCCCAAAACAGCATACATGAACCCAGGGTCCAAACACCATTATGGAAACCTGTTTTTTCGTCAGCTGGTTCCGAGATACATTACCATGTATCCCCATTATCGGTGAAGTGGGCCAAATCTATCATGTTAACAACATAGAGGTGAAAATCTGTAGGGCACGTTGAAGTTGGATCTGGTTTCTTTTCTTTTTCCTTTTTTCTTTTCTTTTTTTTTTATTTTGGCAATGACTAACTATGAGTTTTCCATTTAAATTGTTGATGTGAAGTCACTCAGACATTGCCCGTCGATTTTTAATTAAAAAAAATCAATAAGAAACGAAAACTCACTAAAGAAATACGTCAGTGAAGACAATAAAAATAAAAAAGTAAAAAAATCTGCTTGGCTACAAATAGAGTTTGTGTAAAATAATTGGTCACATATTGTTTATAAAACAGAAACGAGCATGAAAGTAGAAACATGCATAGTGCATGGAGAACCGGTTTAGGGGTAATAGGTTCTTTCAATTCACAGCAATGTCATCTTTTATGTTTTATGATGAAAAAAAGATGAAAATGCAAGCACTAGTCAGCGGAAGCCACAATCTCCGACTTTCGAGTTGCTTCTGAGAATTTTCGTGCCCCCATTGAGTTCATAAATATGAAATCAAACCAGCGCTTTATCCCTTCAAGTCCTTGGATCCAAGACCCAGGTCCAATGACCACATAAATGGGTGAGTATAGTTGGTTGGAGAAAGAACCTGCTCCCGGGTCAGGATTTTCTCCTCTAGACATTATCATTCAAGGGTTCATCCTCAGATGCCTCCATGTACACAAGCCCAATAAGAAATTAGGCCACACCATGCATACTTTGATTCTGGAGAGTGAATTTCCCACCAAGTCCCGTTTTAATTGAAAAATAGAGAGTGCATTCACAGGCCCCAGATGGTCCGCCTCAATTCGAATTGAAAGGGGTTTCAGCGATGGAATTTGAAGGTATAAAGGTCCTCAGAGGGAGGACAGTGTGGCCAACAAGGCAAGATCCTGTGATCCAAATTGACAAATGTAGAAGTTTTGGAAAATTCCAATCCAATCCAAACTCGAGAAGTGCATCTTGGAGAGCTGGGTCACTCAGAGGTCAAAAGACCACAAGCCATGTTTCCCTGAGCCTTTGTCTCTGGTGGTGTTTTTTTCTCACACGAAGGGCGGGAAGAGCCTAGCTTGAGCGTCTTTGCGCCCCAAAAAATTTCCCCCCCTATGTAATGCTAGTGCCATCTCGCTGAATGCTCTTGAATGCGTTGTGCCCCAAAGCAGGCCTGTAAAACGAGTAGTTGTGAGTGTTTGTGTGAGGATGTCCATGATTTTCAAAATGATTGCAAGATGCCCTAGGCCTTGGCCCTCTGGACGCCCCGGGCTTTTCCCCAGGCCCTGAGGGAGGACTGAATACCTGGTGTTTCCTCAGACAAACCTGTACTGTGAGGCCCAGAGGCAGACCAGAGCGACGAAAGGTGCTTCCACATGGAAGTCCTGGGGGCTGGGCCTCGTGCCCCACTCCCGTAACATGACCCTGAGCATCCTATAAGGGGATAACATAGGTGATTTTAAAAACTTGTTTTTGGTCCAGTTTCCTTGGATGAAAGATGCAACAATGCTTTCTGATGTCACCATGCTGTATGCACTCAGCCACTAGGGTCCAAGGGTAAACCGAAAAAAAACAGAAGACCTTGTAGGTGGCACAGAGACATCAAATCAGCATCTGGTCCAAAGCCCAAGAACAGCATACAAGACCCAGGTCCCAAACTCCATTTGGAAACCTGTTTTTTCGTCGAGCTGGTTACGAGATACATTACCATGTAATCCCCATTATCGTGAAGTGGGCCAAATCTATGCAATTGTTAACATCAGTCGGAGAGTGAAAATCTGTAGGACGTTTGAAAGTTGGCTCTGGTTTCTTTTCTTTCTTCTTTCTTTTTTTTATTTTGGCATGTCTACTATGAGTTTTTCCATTTAATGTGTTGATGTGAAGTCAGCTCATCGACTTGCCTCGTCGATTTTAATTAAAATATCTAATAAGAACGAAAAACACTATAGAAATGACGTCTGGTGAAGGACAGTAAAACTAAAAAAGGAAAAAAAAATCTGCTTGGCTATAAAATAGGAGTTGTGTAAAATATGTGGTCACTTATTAGTGTATAAAACAGAACGAGCAAGAAAGTAGAAACATTGCAAAGTGCATGGAACAGGTTTTAGGGTTAGAGGGTTTCTTGACAATTCACAGGCAAATGTCATCCTTTTATGTTTTATGAGGAAAAAAAATGAAATTGCATGCAATAGTCAGACTGAAGCCCACAATTCATTGCGACTTTTCGATTGCTTCTGAGAATTTTGTGCCCCCATTGAGTTCATAAGAGGGGGGTAGGGTTGATATGAGAACAAACAGCCGTATCCCTTCTGGCCTTGATCCGGCAGACCAGGTCAATGACCACATAGATGGTGATAGTTGGTTGGAAAGAACCTGCTCCCGGTCAGGAGTTCTCCTCAGTAGACATTCTTCATTCAAGGGTTCCATCCTCAATTCTTATGGTACCACAAGCCCAAAAGAGAATTAGGCACACCTGCATGGACTTGATTCCTGGAGAGTGAAGTTCCACCAAGTCCCGGTTTAAATGAAAAGAGATGCATTCAGGCCCCCAGATGGTCCCTCAATCGATGTGATAGGGGTACAGCGATGAATTGTGAGTAAAGAGGTCCTCAGAGGGAGGACAGTGTGGCCAACATGCCTAGATCCTGTGATCCAAATTGACAAATGAAAGTTTGGAAATTTCCAAATCCTCAAATCCAAACGCCAGAATGCATCTTTGAGAGCTGGGTCACCAGAGGTCAAAAGACCAGCCAAGGCATGGTTCCTGAGGCCTTTGTCTCTGGTGTGTTTTTCTTCACACGAAGGCGGGGAAAGGCCTAGCTTGAGCGGCTTTTGCGCCCATATATTGTAATGCTTAGTGCCATCTGCGCGGAAAGCTTCTTGAATGCGTTTGCCGCCAGTCAGGCTGTAGACGAGTAGTGGTGAGGTGGTTTGTGGAGGATGCAGATTTTCCAAATGAGTTTGCCTAGATGCCTAGGCTAGGCGGTCCCTCTGGACCGCCCGGCTTTTCCCATGGCCCTGAGGGAGGACTGAATAACGGTGATTCCCAGCATCAAACCTGTACTTGAGCCCAGAGCAGACCAGAGCGACAAGAAGGTGCTTCACATGGAAGTCTGGGGCTGGGCCTCGTGCCCAGTCTCCTGTACAGTGTCCTGAGGGCATCTCTTATAAGGATACAAAGTGATTTAAAAACGTTGTTTTGGTCCAGTTTCCTTGTGAAAGATGCCAAAATGCTGTTCGTGATGTCACATTAGGCTGTAGTGCTCTCACCACTCAGGGTCCAAGGGTAACCGAAAAAAAAACAGAAGACTGTAGGTGGACTCAGAGCTAGCATCTGCATCTGTGTCCAGCCCCAAGAACAGCAATACATGACCCTTGGGTCAAACACCATTTGGGAAACCTGTTTTTTTTTATTCGTCGAGCTGGTACGAGATTCTTTACCAGGTCCCATAATCGTGAATGGGCAAAGCTATGCAATTTGTTAACAACGGTACGGTGAAAATCTGTAGGGAAAACGTTGAAGTTTGGCTCGGGTTTCTTTGCTTTTCTGCCTTTGCTTTTTTAATTTTGGCCTGTCTTTCAATGAGTTGTTCCATTTAAGTGTTGATTGAAGTCACTCAGACATTGTCCCCCGTCGTTTTTAATTAAAATATTCAATAAGAAAACGAAAAACCACTAAAGAAATACGTCTGTGAAGGACAATAAAACTAAAAAAGAGTAAAAAAAATCTGTGGCTAAATTAAGAGTTGTGAAAATATGTGGCACATATTGTGATAAAACGAAACGTAAAGAGGAAAATAGTAACATGCTTAGTGCATGAGGACAGTTTAGGGGTATAGGTTGCTTTCAATTCCACAGGCAAATGTCACACTTTTATGTTTTATGAGGAACAAAAGATGAAAATGCATGCAATAGTCACGGAAGCCCACAATCTCGACTTTTTCGGAGTTGCTCTGAGAATTTCGGGCCCCATTGAGTTCATAAGATAGGAAATCTTAACCAACTAGTATCCCTTCTGGCCTTGATCCAAGTCCAGGTCAAGACCAACATAGATGGGTGAGTAGTTGGTTGAAAAGACCTGCTCCCGGGGGCAGAGTTCTCCGCATAAGCTTTTCATTCAGGGTCATCCTCAGATGCTCATGGACCACAAGCCCAAAAGAGGAATTAGGCACTAAACCTGCATGGACTTGAGTCCTGGAGAGTGAAGTTCACCAATTCCAGGTTTTAATGAAAAGAGAGTGCAGCTCAGGCCCTGAGTGGTCCCGCCAATTCGAGGTGATAGGGGTTCATCAGCGAGGTATTTGAGGTAAAGAGGTCCTCAGAGGGAGGAACAGTGTGGCCAACATGCAAGATCCTGTGATCCAAATTGACAAATGGAGAAGTGTTTGGAAATTTCCAGCCAATTCCAAACTCAGAAGCATCTTGGAGAGCTGTCACTCAGAGGTCAAAAAGAACCTGCAACCATGTTCCTGAGGCCGTTGTCGCTGGTGGTGTTTTTCTCAACAAGGCGGTGAAGAGGCCTAGCTTGAGCGCTTCGCCATCTATGTAAGTGCTAGGGCCTCTCGCGGAAAGCCTTGAATGCTTGGTGCGCCATTCAGCCTGTATACGATAGTGTGAGTGTCTGTGGAGGATGTCATGATTTTCAAATGAGTTGCTAGATCCTAGCTGCCCTCTGACCGCCCGATCGCTTTTTCCCATGGGCCCTGAGGGAAGGACGGATACTGGTGATTCTCAGCAATCAAACCTGTACTGTGAGGCCCCCAGAGCAGACCAGGAGCGACAGAAGGTGCGTCCACATGAAGTCCTGGGCGGGGCCTCGTGCCCAGGCTCGCCTTACATGACCTGAGGGCAACTCAAAAAGGGATAACAAGGTGATTTTCAAAAACTTTGTGTTGGTCCAGTTTCCTGGGGTGAAAGATGCAAGAACAATGGCTTCTTGATGTCACCAATGGCTGTAGTGCTCTCAGCCACTCAGGGTCCAAGGGTAACCGAAAAAACAGAAGACTTGTAGGTGGGCACAAGCACGCATCAGCATCTGTGTCCAAGCCCCAAGAACAGCATACATGACCCAGGTCCAAACACCATTAGGAAACCTGTTTTCGTCGAGCTGGGTTCGAGATACAGTACCATGTATCCCCATTATCGTGAATGGGCCAAATCCTATGCAATTGTTAACAACAGTAGAGGTGAAATCTGTAGTACGTTGAAGTGGCTCTGGTTTCTTTCTTTCTTGCGTTTCTTTTTTTTATTTTGCATGTCTATCTATGATTTTCATTTCATGTGTTATGTGAAGTCACTCGACATTGCCCTCCCGATTTTAATTAAAATATCAATAAAGAAAACGAAAACCACTAAAGGAAATACTCTGTGAAGGACAATAAAACTAAAAAAAAAGTAAAAAAAATCTGTTGGCTAAAAAATAGAGTTGTGTAAAATATGTGGTCACATATTGTGTATAAAACAGAAACTACATGAAAAATAGAAACATGCATAGTGCATGGAGAGAGGTTAGGGGTATAGGTTTCTGGTCCAATTCACGAGGCAAATGTCATCCTTTTATGTTTTATGAGGAAACAAAAGATGAAAATGCATGCAATAGTCAGCGAAGCCACTATCTCGACTTTTTCGAGTTGCGTTCTGAGATTTCGTGCCCCCATTGAGTGCCATAGAGATATTAAATCCAAACCAGGCTAGTATCCCTGCTGGCTAGAGTCGCAAGACCGTCATGACCACATAGATGCGGTGAGTAGTATGGTTGGAAAAGACCTGCTCCCGGGTCCGGAGGTTCTCCTCAGTAGACTTTTACATTCAAGGGTTCATCCTCAATGCTCATGGTCACCACAAGCCCAAAAGAGGAAGTAGGCCACACCTGCATGGACTTGATTTCCTGAGAGTGAAGTTCCACCAAGTCCCGGTTTAATGAAATGAGAGTGCATTCAGGCCCCAGAGTGGTCCTCTCTATTCGATGATGGAAAGGGGTTCAGCGATGGAATTTGAGGAAAGAGTCCTCAGAGGGAGGACAGTGTGCCAACATGGCTAGGATCCTGTGATCCAAAGTGACAATGAGAAAGTTTTGGAATTTTCCAAGCCCCAATTCCTATCTCAGAAGGCATCTTGAGAGCTGGGGTCCACTCAGAGGTCAAAAGACCTGCAAGCCATGTTTTCCTGAGGCCCTTTGTCCTCTGGGTGGTGTTTTTTTCTCACAACGAATGCGGGGGAAGAGCCTAGCGTGAGCGCTTTGCGCCATCTATGTTATGCTAAGTGCCATCTCGCGGACAGCGCTTGAATGCGTGTGCGCCATTCAGGCCTGTATAACAGTAGTTTGAGTGTTTGTGGAGGTGTCATGATTTCAAGATGAGTTGCTAGATGCCTAGGCTGCCCTCGGACGCCCGGCGCTTTTCCCATGGCCTGAGGGAGGACTGAGATACCCTTGGATGATTTCCTCCACATCAAACCCTGTACTGTAGGCCCAGAGCAGACCAGGAGCGTCAGAAGGTGCTTCCACATGAAGGTCCTGGGGCTGGGCCTCGTAGCCTCAGCGCCCTGTACATGACCTGAGGGCATCTCTAATAAGGGATAACAAAGGTGAATTTAAAAACTTTGTTTTTGGTTCCCCAGTTTCCTTGGTGAAAAGATGCAACAATGCTTTCGTGATGTCACATGTGTAGTGCTCTCAGCCCAGCAGGGTCCAAGGGTAAACCGAAAAAAACAGAAGACTGTGTAGTGGCACAGAGCAGCAATCAGCATCTGTGTCCAAGCCCCAAGAACAGCATACATACCCAGGTCCAAACTCCATTGGAAACCTGTTTTTTCGTCGAGCTGGTTTACGAGATACATTACCATGTATCCCCATAATCGTGAAGTGGCCAAATCTATGCAATTGTTAACAACAGTAGAGGTGAAAATCTGTAGGACGTTGAAGTTGGCTCTGGTTTCTTTTCTTTTCTGTCTTTTCTTTGTTTATTTTGCATGTCTATCTATGAGTTTTCCATTTAATGTGTTGAGTGAAGTCACTCAGGACATTGCCCGTCGATTTTAATTAAAATAGCAATAAGAACCAAAAAACCACCTAAAGAAATACTGAGTCTGTGAAGACAATAATACTAATAAAGTTAATAAAAAAATTTCTGTTGGCTAAAATAGAGGTTGTGTAAATAGGTGGTCACAAGGGTGTATAGAAAAAGAAACGTGCATGAAAGTAGAAACATGCTGATGCATGGAGACAGGTTTTAGGGGTATAGGTTTCTTCAATCACCAGGCAAATCCTCATCTTTATGTTTTATGAGGAACAAAAGATGAAAATGCATGCAATAGTCACGGAAGCCACAATCTTTCGACTTTTTCGAGTTTGCTTCCCTGAGAATTATCGTGCCTCACATGAGTTCATTAAGATATGAAAATCAAACCAGCTAGTATCCCGTCTGCCTTGATCCAAGACCAGGTCAATGACCAATAGATTGGGGGAGTAGTTGGTTGGAAAAGAAACCTGCTCCCGGTCAGGGTTCTCCTCAGTAGCACTTTTTCATTCAAGGGTTCATCGCCAGATGCTCCCATGTAACACAAGCCCAAAAGAGACATTAGGCCACACCTGCAGGACCTTGATTCCTGGAGAGTGAAGTTCCACCAAGTCCCGGTTTTAATGAAAGAGAGTGCATTCAGGCCCCAGATGGTCCCGTCAATTCGAATGTGAATGGGGTTCACGATGGAATTTGAGGTAAAGAGGTCCTCAGAGGGAGGACAGTGTGGCCACTGCAAGATCCTGTCTGATCCAAAAGTGACAAATGAGAAGTTGTTGGAAGTTTCCAAGCCAATTCCAAACTCAGAAGGCCATCTTTGAGAGCTGGTCACGCAGAGGGGGGGTCAAAAGACCTGCAAGCCATGTTTCCGAGCTTTGGCTCTGGGTGGTGTTTTTTTTCTCACACGAAGGGCGGGGAAGAGCTAGCTTGACGCTTTGCGCCATCTATGTAACTAGTGCCATCTCCGCGGAAAGCGCTTGAATGCGTGGCGCCATTCAGCAGGCCTGTAGACAGTAGTGTGAGTGTTTGTGGAGGATGCTGTAGTTTTCAAATGAGTTGCTAGATGCCTAGGCTGCCCTCTGGACCGCCCGGGCTATATTCCCATGGCCCTGAGGGAGGACTGAATACTGTGATTCCTCAGCACAAACCTGTCACTGTGAGGCCCAGAGCAGACCAGGAGCGACAGAAGGTGCTTCCACATGAAGTCCTGGGGCTGGGGCCTTCGGTGCCCAGCTCCCTGTAATGACTCTGAGGGCTATCTCTATAAGGATACCAAAGGTGATTTTAAAAACTTTGTTTTGTCCAGTTGCCTTGGTGAAAGATGCAACAATGCTTTCTTGATGTCACCAATGCTGGTAGTGCTCTCAGCACTCAGGGTCCCAAGGTAACCGAAAAAAAACAGAAGACGTGTAGGTGGCACAGTAGCACATCAGCATCGGTGTCCAAGCCCCAAGAACACATACAGACCCAGGGTCCAAAACAAGGACACCATTGAAACCCTGTTTTTTCGTCGAGCTGGTTTACGAGATACATTTACCAATTATCCCCATTATCGTGAAGTGTGGCCAAATCTATGCAAAATTGTTAACAACAGTAGAGTGAAAAATCTGTAGGACGTTAAAGGTGGGCTCTGGTGTTCTGTGTCTGTTGCGGGCGGTCTGGTTGTTTGTGGGTGGGCATGCTTAGCGAGAGTTTCCATTTAATGTGTTGATGTGAAGTCACTCAGGACTTTGCCCGTCGATTTTAAATTAAAATATCAATTAGAAACACAAACCACTTAAGAAATACGGCTGTGAAGGACTATAAAACTAAAAAAGTAAAAAAAATTCTGTTGGCTAAAAATAGAGTTGTGTAAAATATGTGGTCACATACTGTGTATAAAACAAGAAACGTGCCATGAAAGGAGATACATGCATAGTGCATGGAGACAGGTTAGGGGTAGAGGTTTGCTTTTTCAATCACGAGGGCAAATCTCTTCCGTTTATGTTTTAGTGAAAACAAAAGATGAAAATGCATGCAATATCAGCGGAAGCCCACAATCTTCGTCTTTTTCCGGTTGCTTCTGAGAATTTTCGTGCCCCTATTGATTCATAAGAGATGAAATCAAAACCAGGCTAGTATCCTTCTGGCTTGATCCAAGACCATCAATGACCACATAGATGGGTGTGGAGTTGGTTGAAAAGACCTGCTCCCGGTCAGGAGTTCTACCTCAGTAGACTTTTCATTCAAGGGTTCTTCCTCAGATGTCTCATGTACCACAAGCCCAATAGAGGAATTAGGCCTCACCTGCAGGACTTGATTCTGAGAGTGAAGTTCCACCAAGTCCCGGTTTTAATGAAAAGAGAGTGCATTCAGCCCAGAGTGGCCCCCTCAATTCGATGTGAAGGGTTCAGCGATGGAATTTGAGGTATAAGAGGCTCAGAGGGAGGACAGTGTGGCCAAACAGGCAAGATCCTGTGATCCAAAGTGACAAATGGAGAAGTGTTGGAAATTTTCCAATCCCAATTCCAAACGCAGAAGGGCAACTTGGAGAGCCTGGGTGCACTCAGAGGTCAAAAGGACCAGCAAGCCATCGGTTTTCCTGAGGCCTTTGTCTCTGGGGTGGTGTTTTTTCTCTTCACACAAGGGCGGTGGGAAGAGGCAGAGCTTTGACGCTTTGCGCCATCTATGTAATGCTAATGCCGAATCTCCAGCGGAAAGCTCTTGAATGCTGTGCGCAATTCAGGCCTGTATACGAGTAGTGTGAGTGTTTTGTGGAGATGTCAAGATTTTCAAATGAGTTGCAAGAGCCTAGGCTGCCCTCCTGGGACCGCCCGGGGCTTTTCCCATGGGCCCTGAGGGAGAACTGAATACTGTGATTCCTCATCATCAAACCGTACTGTGAGGCCCAGAGCAGACCAGAGCGACAGAAGGTGCCTTCCACAATGAAGTCCTGGGGCTGGCCTCGGTGCCAGCGCCTGTACATGACCTGAGGGCAATCTCTATAAGGGATAACAAAGTGATTTTAAAAACTTTGGTTTTGGTCCAGTTTCCTTGTGTAGATGCAACAATGCTTTCTGTGATGTCACCATGCTGTAGTGCTCTCAGCCACTCAGGGTCCAAGGGTAACCGAAAAAAACAGAAAACTTGTAGGTGGCACAGAGCAGCAGCAGCATCTGGGTCAAGCCCCAAGAAACAGCATACATGACACAGGGTCCAAACCAATTTGGACACCTGTTTTTTTTTTTCGCGGCGGTTACAGATACATTACCATTATCCCCATTCATCGTGAAGTGGGCCAAATCTATGCAATTGTTAACAACAGTAGAGGTGAAAAATCTTAGGACGTTGAGTTGGCTCGGGTCTTGCTTGTTCTGTTCTTTCGTTGCCTTTTGTTTTATTTTGCAATGGTCTATCTATGAAGTTTTCCATTAATGTGTTGATGTGAAGTCACTCAGGACTTGCCCGTCGATTTTATATGAAAATTTACAATAAAGAAACGAAAAACCACTATAAGAAAATACGGCTGTGAAGACAATAAAACTAAAAAAAGTAAAAAAAAAATCTGTTGCTAAAAATAGTGTTTGTGTAAAATATGTGGTCCACATATTGTGTAAAAACAGAAACGTACATGCAATAGAAAACAGGCATAGTGCATGAGACAGGTTTAGGGTAGTAGGTTTCTTCAATTCACTAAGGCAAATGGTCATCCTTTCATGTTTTATGAGGAAAAAAAGAGAAAATGCATGCAATAGGTCAGCGAACCCAACAATCTTCTTCGACTTTTTCGAGTTGCATTCTGAGAATTTCGTGCCCACCATTGATGTCATAAGATATGAAAATCAGACCATGCGCTAGTATACCCTTCTGTCTGCCTTGATACCCAGACCAGGGTCAATGACCACATAGATGTTGCATATTTGGTTTGGGAAAGACCTGCTCTCCCAGGGTCAGGATTTCTCCGCAGTAGACTTGTTCATTCAAGGGGTTCATCGCTCAGATGCTCATGGTACCATGGGGTCAAGCCCAAAAGAGACTTAGGCCACACCTGCATGGACTTGATTCCGGAGAGTGACGTTCCACCAACGTCCGGTGTGTAAAGAAAAGAGAGAGGCTCTATACTTCAGGCCTCCAGAAGGTGGTCCCTCAATTCGTGATTTGTGTAAAGGGGTTCAAGATCAGCCGATGGAATTTGAGGTAAAGAAGGTCCTCAGTAGCAGGGAGGACAGTGTGGACCAAACAATGCAAGATCCTGCCTGTGGATCCAAATTGACAAATGGAGAAGTTTTGGAAATTTCCATTCCCAATACCCAATTCCATAACTCAGAAGGCATCTTGGAGAGCTGAGGGTCACTCAGTCAGATGGTCCAAAGACCAGCCAAGGTGCCATGTTTCAAGCCCAATGTTTTCCTTTGAGGGTGGGCCCTTTGTCCTCCCTATGGTGGTGCGTTTTTTCTCTCCAAAAAACACATCACCAAGATAGCGAAGTTGGCGGAGGGGAAGAGGCCTAGGTTGAGTGGAGCGCAGGTGACTTTGCCGCCCTCTTATGTCAATTGTGCTAGTTGAGCCCAACTCGAGGGATAGAAGCCTGCTTGAAATGGGTGTAGTTGCGCCCATTCAGGCCAGTATCAATACGTGTAGTGTGAGGGGAAGTCATGATTTCACATGAGTTGCAAGATGCTAGGCTGACCCTTGGACGCCCGGGACTTTTCCGCATGGCCCGGAGGGAGGACTGATTACTGGTGATTCCTCAGCATCGCAAACCTGTACTGTGGAGGCCCAAGAGCAGACCGAGGAGAGAAGAAGGTGCTAGAAGGTGCTTCCTCATGAAGTCCTGGGGCTGGGCAAGTCGGGTTTTAGGACCCCAGCTCTGTACCTGACGCTATGGTGGATCTTAGATATAGGGATAACTTAAAGGTGATGTTTTAAAAACTTTGTGTTTGGTCAGTTTCGCCTTGGTGAAAGTAATGCAACGAAGTGCTTTCTTGATGTCACCATGCTGTTTGTAGTGCTCCTCAGCCTCCACTCAGGGTCCAAGGTAGTAAAATCCAGAAAAACAATAAACAGAAGGACTTGTAGGTGGCAGACAGAGCAAGCATCGAGGCATCTGTGTCCAAGCCCTCCAAGAACAGCCTTATACATGACCCAGGGATCGCCAATACACCATTTGGAGCAAACCTGTTTTTTTTCGTCTAGCTGGTTAACGAGAATACAATTACCATTGTCATTCCCCCATTATCGTGAAGTGGGCTCAAAATCTATGCAATTGTTTAACCAACAGTAGAGGTGAAAATCTGATAGGACGTTTGAAGTTGGTGCTCCTGGGTTTCTTTTCTTTTTCTTTCTTTTCTTTTTTTTTATTTTGCATGTCTAGTCTCATGAGTTTTTTCATTTTATATGTGTTGATGTTGACAGTGCCACTCAGGACATTGCGGGCGTCGGAGACTTTATGTTAATTAAAATATCAATACAGAAACGCAAAAACCACTAAAGGAAATTACGTCTGTGAAGGACAATAACAACTAAAAAAGTAAAAAAAAATCTGCTCGGTAAAAATTAGAGTTGATGTACAACATAATGTTGCGTCACTGTTATTTATCTGTGTATAAAACAGAAACAGAGCATATGAAAGATAGAAACATGCATAGTGCAATTTGGAGACAGGTATTATGGGGTATAGGTTTCTCTTTCAATTCACAGGCAAAATGTCCATTCCCTTTTTATGTTTTATGAGGAACAAAAGATCAAAATGCATGCAAATAGTCAGCGGAAGGCCCACAATCTTCGGAGTTTTTTCGAGTATGCGATCTGAGAATGTACGTGCCCAACATTGAGTTCATAAGATATGAACTGAAATACAAGACCAGGGCTAGTCATCCCTTCTGGCCTTGATCCGAGAGACTAGGACCAGGTCAGTATGACCACATAGATGGCGTGAGTAGGTAGTTGGTTGGAAAAGACTGCTCCCGGGTTCAGGGAGTTCTCCTCATTAGACTTTTTCCCCCCCCCCCCCCCCCCCCCCCCCCCCCTCCCCATTCAAGGTGTTCATCCTCAGATGCTTGGTACCTACAAGCTCACAATGAGGAATTATGCCACCCCTGCCATGGACTAGATTCCTTGGAGCGTGAAGTACTGCACAGCCAAGTCCCGGTTTTAATGAAAAAAGTGGCATTCAGGCCCCAGAGTATGGTCCCTGCTATTCGATGTGAAAGGGGTTCAGCGATGAATTTGAGGTAAGCGGTCCTCAGAGGGAGACAGTGTGGCCAACATGCAAGATCCTGTGATCCAAATTGACACATGGAGAAGTTTTGGAAATTTCCACTCCCAGATTCCAAACTCAGAAGCAATCTTGTAGAGCTGGGTCACTCAGAGTCAAAAGACCCAGCAAGCCATTTTTTCCTGAGCCTTTGTCTCTGGGAGGTGTTTTTTCTCACACTAAGGGCGGGTGAAGAGCCTAGCTTGAGCGCTTTGGGGGCCATCTATGTAATGCTAGTTGCCATCTCGTCGGACAGCTACATGAATGCGTGGTGTCGCCCATTCCAGGCCTGTACTACGAGGTAAGAGTGAGTTTGGTTGTGGGGGGAGGATGTTCATGATTTCCAAAATGAGTATTGCAAGATGCCTATGCAGCCATTGCCCTCTGACAGCGCACCGTGTGCATTTTCCATGGGCCCTATGGCCCATGAGGGAGGACTGAATACTGGTGATGTTCCACAGCATATCAAACCTGTACTGTGAGGCCCCGAGGCATTGGCAGACCATGACAGGAGCGACCGAAAGGGTGCTTCCACCACATGAAAGTCCTTGTGGCTTGGGCCACGGTGGTGTGCCGGCCCAGCTCCCTGTACAATGACCTGAGCTGTAGGGCATCTCTATAATGGTATAACAAAGGTGATTTTAAAAACTTTGGTTTTGGTCCAGTTTCCTTTGAAAGATGCAACAAACAAAATGCTTTCTTGATGATCACCATGCTGAAGTGCTCTCAGTCCACGCTCAGGGTCCAAGGGTAACCGAAAAAAACAGAAGACTTGTAGTAGGTGGTGCACAGAGCAGCAACAGCATCATCAGCATCTGTGTCCAAGCCCCAAATGAACAGCATACATGACCCACCAGGTCCAAACACCATTTGGAAAACCTGTTTTTTTCGTCGAGCTGGTTACGAGATACATTACCATGTATAGAATCCCCCAATTATCGTGAAGTGGGCCAAATCTATGCAATTGTTTTTAACAACAGTAGAGGTGAAAATCTGTAGGACTTTGAAGTTGGCTACTGGTTTCCTTTTCTTTCTTCTTTCTTTTCTTTTTTTTTTTGATTTTGCATGTCTATCTATGAGTTTTCCATTTAATGTGTTGATGTGAAAGTCACTCATGACATTGCCCGTCGATTTTAATTAAAATATCAATAAGAAACGAAAAACCACAAAAGAATATACGTCTGTGAAGGACAATAAAAACTAAAAAAGTAAAAAAATCTGCTGGCTAAAAATAGAGTTGTGTAAAAATATGTGGTCACATATTGTGTATAAAACAAAACGTGCATGAAAAGTAGAAACATGCATAGTGCATGGAGACAGGTTTAGGGGTATAGGTTTCTTTCAATTCACAGGCAAATGTCATCCTTTTATGTTTTATGAGGAAAAAAAGATTGAAAATGCATGCAATAAGTCAGCGGAAGCCCACAATCTTCGACTTTTTGCGAGTTGCGTTCTGAGAATTATATTGTGCCCCCATTGAGTTCCATAAGATATGAAATCAAACCAGGCTAAAGTATCCCTTCTGGCCTTGATCCAAGACCAGGTCAATGACCACATAGATTGGTGAGTAAGTTGGTTGGAAAAGACCTGCTCCCGGGTCAGAATTTCTCCTCAGTAGACTTTTTCATTCAAGGGTTCATCCTCAGATGCTCATGGTACCCCCACAAGCCCAAAAGAGGAATTAGGCCACACCTGCATGGACTTGATTCCTGAGAGTGAAGTTCCACCAAGTCCCCGGTTTTAATGGAAACGAGAGTGCATTCAGGCCTCCACCCAGAGTGGTCCCTCAAATTCCCGATGTTAAAGGGTTCACCGATGGAATTTGAGGATAAAGAGTCCCATAGGAGACAGTGTGCCCAACAAGCAAGATTCCTGTGATCCAAATTACAAATGGAGAATTTTGGAAATTTCCAATCCCAATTCCAAACTCAGAAGCATCTTGGAGAGTCTTGGGTCACTCAGAGGACAAAAGACCAGCAAGCCATGTTTCCTGAGCCTTTGTCTCTGGGTGGTGTTTCTCTCACGACGCAGGCGGGGGAAGAGCCTAGCTGAGCGCTTGCGCCATCTATGTAATGCTAGAGCCATCTCGCGGAAAGCTCTTGAATGCGTGATGCGCCATTCAGGCCTGTATTACGAGTAGTGTGAGTGGATGTGGGGATTGTCATGATTTTCAAATAGTTGCAAGATGCCTAGGCTGCACCTCTGG
>JAKELJ010000141.1:0-65553 GCA_025594165.1 Tamias sibiricus | reverse complement strand
AAATCCAATTTAAAATTAAAATCAGAAAAGTTAAAATACTCTTGGAATCCAACTTACGGAAAGGACATTGAAAGTCCTCTATAATGAAAAATCCCAATTTAAACTAATAAAAACACAAAAAAAAAAGGGGGGGAAGACCTTAAAGAAGACTTAGAAAGATGGGAAGATTCCCTTGTTCTTGGCTAGGCAGAATTAATATTGTTCAAAATGAGATACACAAAAGCCTTTACAGATTTAAGCAATTTCAATCAAAACTCCCGTGACAATTTCTCATAGAAATAGAAACTAGTCATGAAATTCATTCTGGAAAACATAAGAGACCAGAATATTAAAGCAACCTTAGCAAGAAGAATGAAGCAGTGGCATCCTATCAGACCTTCAATTATCCTACAGAGCAATATTTTAAAAAAAAAAAAAAAACGCTGGTATTGGCACCAAGAAAGACTTGTAGACCATGGTACGAAATAGGGACCACCAACTACCACAAAATTCCTTTTTTTTATAGTAGACAAAGTTTCCAAAATGTACATTGGAGAAAAAAATCGCATCTTCAACAAATGGTGCTGCGCTGGGATAATGGAAATCCATATGGCAGTAAATGAAATTAAACCCTATCTATCACATGTACAAAACTCAACTCTAAGTGGATTCAAGCACCTAGACATTAGACAGACACACTGCACTTTTAAAAGAAAAATAGGCCTTAATCTCTATCATGACAGTAAGGCCCCCAACTTTCCTTAATAAGGATCCTATAGTGACGGAATTAATACCAAGAATCAATACATTTGATAGGTTCCAACTAAAAACTTGTCAGCAAAAGAAAACATTCAGTGAGGTGAATAGAGAACCTACTAATTGGGAAACATCAGATAAAGCACACTATTCTCTAGAATATATAAAGACTCCAAAAATCTTAACACCAAAAAAAAAAAAAAAAAAATAACCCAATCAATAAATGGGCCAAGGCAATTGAACAGACACTAGTCAGAGCAGATATACACTCAATCAACAAATACATGAAGGAAGCAATGTTTAACATCTGGCGATTCGAGAAATGGCAAATCAGAAACCATTCTAGATTTCATTTCACTCAGTCAGAATGACAGCTAGAAGAAACACAACACAACAAAAATGGTGGGAGAGATGTGGGAAAAAAACGGTACACTCATCCATTGTGGTGGGAAGTGGGACTGCAAAATGGTGATCCAATATTGGAAAAGAGTACTGAAACCTGGGAATGGAACCACCTTTGACCCAGTATCCCCTCCTAGGTCTTATCCAACGGACTTAAAAACAGCATACTATAGGGAACAGCCATCAACGTTTATACGCAGCACTTCACCAATAGCTAAAACTATAGAATCAACTAGATGCATTCATCTACCTAAATGGCATAAGAAAATGTGCTATATATACTCAATGGATATATTACTCAGTAATAAAAGAGAAAAAATATGCATTTGGTGGTACAATGGATGAAGTTGGAAACAATACTGCTACCGTGAAATTCAGCCAATCCCCATAAGTCCAAAGCCCGCCGAATGTTTTCTCTGATATACGGAGGCTGAGTTCAACAGCTGGAGTGGGGTTGGGGAGCATTAGAAAGATTAGAGGAACATAGAAAGGCCAATTGTGAGGGGGGGGAAAGGGAGGGGACAAAAGGGTAAAAAAAAAAAGATGGTTAAAATGAGATGGATATCATTGCCGAGGTGCATGTATGAGGACACAAATGTTGTGAATATATTTGTATACAACCAGAGATTTGTAAAAATTGTTTTTTGGGCCTGTATGTGTTAATATGAATTTTAATCTATTTTGCTGTAAAATAAACATCTTAGAAAAGAGAAACAATACATAAATAAATGAATGCCTTTAGCCTCCTAAAAAAAGTTTTCAGTTACAATATATGCAAAAAATGAAATAAAAACTAAAACAAGCAATTGTAACTTCTATAGGGAAAATTAAAAGAAAGTAACAGTGTTAAAGTTTAAAACTTGAATAAGGACTCATAAACCTAAGGGATGGTGGATCAACATCAAAAACAATTTTAAAAGTTCAAACTCTAGCGGAATTTTAATCCTTTGTGGAACAGCAACTATTTCTCAAAAATTCAGCGGAAGTGAGTTTAGGAAAAGTGAAGCTCTTCATCTCTTGTTTATGCATTCCTCATCTTACCTAATATTTTCATAAAAGGATAGGAGAAATACTTTTATTACTTTGTATCTGAAATCTTTCTTTCTCATGTGAGAATAATTCAAAATAGTGAACATGGTTTCCCACCATCGATTTTACCTCCCTGTATTAAATTGTACCCCCAATTATATTTAAATTTATACTTGAATTTATAATTCAGTTGCTAAAAGTGAGATTCAATAGGTAAGCCCTCCCTTTGTTCTTTCCTCAGTTTAGGTTGTCTTTTCTGGATAATTGAACCAGCATACAGATTTTCCAGTTGTTTAAAAATTAATATAATTTTTAAACTACCTTTATTACTCAATAAGGAAAACAAAGTCTGGCCTCAATTGTATTTCAATGAACAATAAGCTTTACTTTGCATTTTCATCCCTCCTATTACATATCTCCCATCCTCTCTCCCTCCTTCCCTTACTTTCTTCCTGTCATACACAGTGAGGAACATTCTTGACATGAAACTTCTGTAACAACAGAGGATTTAGAAAGAAAAATAATGGAGAGTTAAAACAGGCAAAATCTATTTCACTTATCCTACTGGTTTAGGAAAAAGGATGTTAACATAAATCTACTACACTGATAACCATAATATTAGAAGTGTGGAAAAATTGCTATGAAGAAAGAAACAGAGTATATGGGAGCATTATGAGATTTTACTTGATCTAGATAGCTCAAGGTAGCTTTACACTAGGAAACTTCCACTTGAGAATTAAAAGACTAGTAGATGTGAAGTGATGGAAGAAAGGAATAATACAACAGTGTGCAAAAGTCCTGTGAAGGTAGACGTCGGACTAGCGAAGGCTCAGAGTGAAGTAAATTACATAAATATAATATCTATAAGAAGAAAGCTGATGGAATATAGCAAGAAGGGGAATACACTGAATCAAAATTCAGTACATAACCAATATTATGTCACATTTACTTAAAATATAAATTGCATAAAATCCATCAGTGATTAGTTTGCACAAGGATTTTAATATTTAAATTTCATTTTTTCAATTCATTTCTGGTGGAATAGGCAGGTTATTGGATAAATACTGTTTATGTGAATATAAGACAATGTGTTTAATATTAAAATTAGGTATATATCACACTCATGACACTATGTGATTGAATTCATACACATGCAAATATATCATATAAGAGATAAATCACAGGGTTTCATTATTTTTTAATGTTACCTTTCATTAATTATCTTTCTGATATTTCTTGCTCTTATACTACTTCCAGTCAACTGTTTCAATTAAAATATTGTTAAAGATGTATGAGAAATAATATGTTCCTTTGCTAAATTAAATTTTTCATATTCAGTATGATGAAATGATGTTGTTTTATAGCTTTGAATAGAAATAATATTTTAAATTAAACATGTGATAGGCTCTTGGTAATGCCTAGAAATGTCCAATGGCAATAACTTTTAAATACAAAATTTCTTATTTGATTTCAAACCTCACTCTCCAGCTCTTTTTCGAGCGTTTTGGAAGAATAGCTGCTAGAAACCTGTGAGGAAAGACACTGTTTGATTAGTCACCTCTTAGGGTTGATGTGCGTGATGACTAGAAAGCATGATAAGTTGTACTCAGTTTGCACTGCAGTCCAGCTGGTTTTTTTTTTTATATCCCCTGGGTTTGGGAGTCACAGCTTAAACTTTTTAGTGTTATCTACATGTCCGGTGATTTGAACATGAAAGAGTTTTCAGTCACAACTATTCACAAGGAATTTCTTTTTAAATTTGGATGTCATAATGTTTTACTTTACTGTTTATGATATGATTAATATTATACTTACCTCCATTGAATTGGTCTATTCCTTTTTTTTTTCTTTTTCTTTTTATTAATCATAGTAGTATGTATTACAATCTCATAAGGCACACATATAGCACTGCTGTTTACTTAAAATTGGTTTGTATACAAAGTGTATAAGTACCATTCTTATTAGATCTTCAATCATGCATTTAGGATAATGTTATCCCATCTCATTCAACCACCAATTTTTTCATACCCCTTCTTCTCCCCCCTTGCTTCTCTCCCTCCCCTCCCTTCCCTTGACTTTCTAGGGTTTCTATAAACTACTCCTATGGCCTCTATCCAACCAACAACTGTGAATAGCCTCCTTTATATCAGAGATAAAACATTCGGTATTTGGGATTTTCTGAGATTGACTAATTTCACTTAGCATTATATTCTCCAACTTCTTCTATTACTGCAAATGCCATTATTTTACTTTGACTCTCTTTATTGCTGACACGTATAAAATTCCATTTTGTTATATGCCACATTTTCTTTTGCCACTCATCTAACCTGCGGCGACATCTAGGTTGGTTTCCACATCCCTACATATTGAGGAATTGTGATGCTATAAACATTGAGAGTGGCTGTGTCACTGTTAATACTGCTGTTCTTTATGTCTTTTGGGAATGGTCTATTCCTTTTTGATGTTCCATGTTCATGAGTGTATATGGTTTCATATAAAAGCTCCACTCAAAGGGTATTTCATCCTCTTTTGTTTTTGTTTATTTTCCACAATCCTAAGGAAATGTTGTTGTTGATCCAAAGTGAAAATAAAGTTCACCTTTTAATCTTGGCATGATAACACAAGTCATCCTGCTCTAGAAACATTTACTTCCAAAGTCACATCCAAAATGAAAGTTAATTTTTACACTAAAAACTTACAGAATGAGATTCAAAAACATTTTCCCTAGATGAATAAATTAAATTTGGATAGCTGGCTGGAATAGATGAATGTGAAAAATCAAACAGGGATTAAAGAACAGGACATTTCAGGGACATAGAAAGTAAAGTTTAACCAAGGTCTAATTTGCAAAGGCTAGAAAAGAAAAGTCCCAATGCTATAGAAACAACCACAAGCCAAAAATATTCTCAGTCACAAATCCTTTACAATGCACAAAATCTGTTTCCTGAAGACATTTGCGTTTGAAGTTTAAATATTACTCCAAATCTTTCAGATTTAATGCCTTAGCTAGGCTATATAATCATTACATGAAATTGACTCTCTTTATTTTAATATCAATTCTTCTTAGTTTATGGTTCCCAAGGTAGAGAATAGAGAAAAACTTTGCAATCTTGAAGTTTGTAAAATAATGAAAAAAATTTTACTTTGGACACATTCCTTTATTTCACATTGATCTTTGAAGTGGTGTGACTGGGTGATTAGCAGCCGACATTATTTCATTCCTGTTACACTTAGACAAAATCATATGCCTGAATACAATTCTAACTTAAAAATTGCATTTTTTAAATTCTTTTGGACACTTAATCAACAATATTAGTGGCTTGTCTACCTGTATTATAACATGTTTGTGTCTTTACTTTCATTGGTTAAAATTCATAATGCACTTATTTTTGCTGCTATTAAAATTTTTGGTATGATAATTCCAACTCTAGAGGAGGAGCGAATATTGTACAGCACAATGTAATTATTAAAAAATGAAATGATTATTTTTGCCCCTTGTGTTTTTTTTTTCATCTTGGCGGAAACATTTACAGAGTATCTTTTGCTATATTCTGGATTGATGATAGATAGATAGATAGATAGATAAACTATTTTGAAGTAGTTACATAACAGAATAGGAAAGTCACACTGGCTCAAACAATAAGGTAATATTCTTAGAACAAAAAATGTTTAAAATTATATATATGCTATTTGTTTTACACATCTGAACTACTTTGTGTTTTTCATTGCTTTACACTTTAAACAAAATGTAAATATTATAATCTTAAACTCCTAAATCAGAGCGAAACTTGAGAACTAAATAAATTCTTGAAGCATGTAATGCTCCTCAGCCTCTTCTCCAAATTATTATATCAGAATTAAAATTCCAATCTTTTTTTCTGGACTGTTTGACTATAAGCTCTTTAAAGGCTTGGTCCATTATCTATCTTCTTTTGAATTTTGTAAACTGTTCGGATTTTAAATTAGTTAATATAACATTTAATTGCACACCAACATACCCAGCCTTGTAGGATGACTTCTGTATTATCATCAACCATCTTCACTTACTGTCAACATAACATCATACTGTCATGTGTTCTAATTAGAACAAATTAAAACATTTTTAAAAAATCTACATAATCAGACCAATCCTTATTTTCTCCTTTTGCTTATATTTCATTGATTATAAATTTATCAGGGAAAAAAATTAAAGTATAAGAATTATTACATATTTTTGTCTTCAACATCAGTTTTGAGGATAGCTAAGCGGGACGTATGAATTAAATAACTACAGGTAATATTACTTTTCAACTCCTTCTGGGATACAGTCCACTTAAAAGAATATTATGGTTCTATGTGCTTTACTATTGAATTATCTACTACTTTTTTTGTTTTCAGTCCTCTTATATTAGGTTTCCTTCATAACAAACTGCTCTTGTTTCTTTTCCTCTTTAGAGTCTGGTAGAGGTGGCAGGGCCATTTCTCTCCCTGTTTACGATACATTTTTTCTGATTTATTGTAGTGGTCTTTGTGTTTTACCTTCAATTATCATGCTCACTCAATGTATTATCCCTGGGATAAATTCATTGTACTATCAATACGTCAAATTCCATCATAAGTTCTGGCATTCAAAATTATAATCCTGCCTCACCCCATACCTGGTTTCCTGAGATTAGAGGTACGTATCATATAGTTCATGTCCTCAAATATAACATTTTCTACTTGGAATTCCCACGAACTTCTCACAATGTGCATGTCCAAAATTAATTTCGTCATCACAGTCCTCCTCTCTTGAAGACTATTATGCAATACTGTATCCTCATATTCCTCATTACATGACTTCCACTATTCTCATGTCAGACAATTTGGATATAATTCTAAGTAGTTCTAACTTCAAACCTAGCATTCCATCCTGAGTTTAAACATCTTTCTCCTAGTTGGATCTTTTACAACCTAATATATTATGCCAGGCCCTCAGGCACTTTTCCTGGTTGATTATAGAATTCCTAATCTGTGTTCTAGATCAATTTTAGATCTATCTATCTATACCCATCATATGTCTATCAAAGTCATCCATATACGACTGTACATCAGACAATGTAACTTTTCTGCTTAAAAAAAACTCTTCAATGAAATTCAGACCATTAATTACCTCATGTGAATATCTGATTACAACAAACAATGAAACTCTACATCATGCACAACAGAAGAATGAGAAATTATACTTCATTTATGTATGATGTAAGTCAAGATGCATTTATTGTATCTAAATTATAACACAATAAAAAAAAAAAAACTCTCCAATGATTCCTTATATATGTTTGATCTTAATTTTATCCTAAAGTAGATATATAACATTTTTTCCTTGAATTTATGATATGTTTTCTACCTAGTTTTTTAATTTCTTTAAGTTTTTGAGGACATTTATTAATTTATTTATTTATTTATTTAATTATTTATGATTGCCAAGAATTGAACCAGTGCCTCACACATGCTCAAGTAAGCACTTTACAAATGGAGCCACAACCCCAGAACCTTTCTCCTAGCTTTTTATTGTCTGTTAGCCTATTTCTTTTATTTTGTGTTTCCTCAGGTCTACATGAGCTGGAAACTTTATAATTATTTTATTTTGTATGATAGTTCTAGATTGGAAACACCTAAATAATGACGGTAATGAGAATTTCGTGAGAAAAATGAATTGATTCAGTGAAAATAACAAGCTACAAGGAAGCTAGTTATTTTATATCAAATCAATTTATCTTAAATGGCTAAGTTGGCTATTTTTCATACCCTCCATCTAATAGAAACTGTTGGAGAAAACAAATGGAATTTACGTATTTTTACAAAAGTAAGATGAAAGAAGTCGAAGATGTTTCAGAAAATGAGACAGAAAGCAATAAATTATGCTTCCTTTACTAGTCTGACAAGATCTTTCACAATCAAACAAATTGAGAGGATAGCACTCATTTTTTATATATAAATTTTATTTTATTTCAGTTATTTTATTGTTCAATACCCTATAATTGTGTTAGATTGGAAATTGGTATTGCTCTCAACCAACTCTCCTTGATTTGAGAAAATACTTGCAGAGAAACTTAACAAATAATGATTATATATGCCTTGATTCTTTAGTTAATGGTGAGTTTATGGTATCTTAGAAATCGGATTTAATATGGAACTTTTGATTCCTTAGATTAAGCCTAATGTTATATTAATCTGCCACTACATATGCCAATCTGTTTTCGGTTATGGCTTTCTAAGGTTATAATGACGGCTTATCAAATTTGTTTTGTCATAGAGGACTTACATTAAACTAGAATGTATTAACCACTGTCTCTCTTTGTTGGGATTTGTTCTCCTAGTTTTATATTATACTGTGGAAAATAACCATAAGGGGCGTTCTCTATCACCTGTTGTTACTATGAGTTAGTGAAAACATTGTGCACCCATCATAAACTTGGAAACTATATATTCAAGTTTAATGTATACATAATACATATACATGTATGGTGTATATTTATATTTATATATATTTATTATATTTTATATATAAAATTTCAATATTTTTGTTGTGCTGGAGACCAAACTCATGGGTTTGCACATGCTAAGCATGTGCTTTACCACTGTGTTACATCCCCTGCCTCAGAAAACTTTAACGTTATTATAAAAACTTCAATATAACTTTGTATCAATATTTTTCAATATGCATTCCAAATGGTTCTTACACTATTAAAATTACTCCAATCCATGCAAGCAAAGTTTAGTAGTTCTTTTTTTTTTAATGGCAACCCACTTAGACTAAAATATAACTCTGGTAATTGCTCTTAGAAACAATTATTCATGAATTTTTGGTATTTGTGCTCCCCATACCAGAAAGTGACTTTCTTGAAGCCAGCTGGATTATGGATTACCAGGCTATATTTCAGTCAATTTTCATGAGTGGATAAATGGAATGTACACTATCCTCTTGGACTGTTTCTGCTCACAAATGTGTATTTTATTTTGTAATTCTTAGTTATTTCTTTCTCATGAAGCCCTCCCTGCCCACCTGCTCTAGCACAGATATTTTATACTAATAAATCTAGTCTTATTCAAAATGTGCCAAATACAAACTGGATGAAAAAGTGAAATTTTGATCGTTACAGTAGATTAATAATTAATCTCAGTTATTTAAATTTCTGATTTAGAACAAATCAGGAAGCATTATGTAGTTGTAAAAAATGAGATACAGTGCAACAGTCTATTTCTCTATATTCTTTTAAAATTAAAATTTCTTTTATCACCTTATTTTGGTAATTAATTTCTATTGTACATAATAATGGTCAAGCCATTGAGACCATAATTAAGGACAATGAATGCCTCAACTGAAAACAATGGCTTTTAATCCAAAAATATCGAATGTTTTCTCTGATAAAAGGCGGGCTGATTTCACAGTGGTGTTGGGTCGGTTGTTTAGGAGGATTACAGGAATGTAGGAATCTTCAAAGGGGAGGGGGGGAACGGGCAAGGAGCAAGGGGGAGGGAGGGGAAAAAAGAAAAGGTGGTTGAAATACGATGATGTCATTCTCTAAATGCATGATTTGGAATGTTACGAATATAATTGTCTACAAACAGTGTTTTGATCTAACGATGCTCTGTATGATATTATGAATTATAATGCTACTACTATTTAAAAAATAAATAAATAAAATAAAAGATGTTTTAAAAAGGGCTGGGGATGTGGCCCAGTGGTCACGTGCCTGCGTTCACTCCGGTACCAAAAAAAAAAAAACAGTAATACATTCTGAGAGCTACCTCATTAGACTACTTCATGAGTTGTGTGACACGATAGGGTGCCTTTGCACACACCTAAAGGGTATGGCCGTACCAACACCACTAGGCTACATCATTATCTTAGTCTGTTGTTGCCTGAATGTCATTTTGCGTTGTGGACTCTTGTGTGTGTGGACTGCAGACCCTATGCTGTGGCCACACCCTACCCTGCTGCACTTGACCATGTGGAGCCATAGGTTAGCTTCTCTTTGGAATTGTAGGAGGGGCTTTGTTTTAGTGACGAGCTACATCCCTGGCCCTAAAAGAGTCTGAACCTGACGACGGGACACAAGTCATTTACTGATAGGAACATTGAGCAAGAGAGGGAGGGAGGAAGTTAGCTGAGCAGGAGCTGATGGAAATTAATTACGTACAGGTTCTGATTCTCATTAACCCTCACAAGCAGCCCGCACCATCGGTACTTATAGACTTCTTGTAAATGCGCTACATTCTGTATGCGACCCGTATGTATGCTCAGCCATCCTAGAAATACACAAAATTAGCATATACCAAATTCTCCACCTATTCAAGTACCTTCGTAAATGGCCTAATAGCTGCATATAACTGACACACATCCTCCAGCACTTTAAGTTCATCTCAGATTACTTAATCTAATGCCAAGTAATTGCGATGTAAATAGTTGTTTATACGAGTACTCTGATTCGAAAATACTAGAAATAAAGTCGTCATACATGCGTTCACTAGTAAAAAAAAAACGTGCTATATTTTGAGCTGGGGCTAGGGTGGTTGGTGCATGCTGTAATCCCAGCATATGGGAGGCTGAGGTATGAGAATCACAGTTAAAGCCATCCTCAGAATTACCAAGGTCTAAGCACCTTTGTAAGACCCTGTCTCAACTAAAAAGTAAAGGTCTGGGGATGTGATTTGGATCAGTTACCCTTAGTTCAATCCCTCCTACAAAGAAGAAGAAAGAAAGAGGAGGCGGAGGAGGATGGGGATTGAGGAAGAGGCGGGAGAGTGAGGAGGAGGAAGGGAGGAAAGAAGTGGCTGTATACTTGGATAAAAATATTTTTTCAGAAAATGTCCCATAAACCATGTGCAAACAGAATTTTTTGAGTCTCAAGAATATGGAGCAAGTGTTATATGCGGTATGCTGTCAGTCCATTGGATTCCTTTTTTTATAGTAGAGTGCTCGCTGCTAATGCATAAATGCGGTGTGTTTTAATGCATGTGATAATAAAAGTTTTTATGAAACCACTTTAATCCAAATTAAGCATTTATATTAATAGCAATTTACAATTTACTAATTCACATTGTGCAGACAATAGTCTCTCCTCTCTCTCAATAATCTTTAAAACATTATTAGCATTTGTGCCTGCAATGTTTAGAGCAGACACAATTCACAATAGCTAGATTGTGGAACCAAACCTAGATGCCCCTCAGTAAATAAGTGGTTAAAGAAAATGTGGTATATATGTACACAATGGAATCTTAATCCAGCACATAAAAGAAAAATAAAATAATGTCATTCTTCAGGTAAATTGGATGAAATTGGATGAACATAATGCTAAGTGAAGGTAGGCCAATCTCAAAACTCCAAAATTGCCAAATGTTTTCTTGATTTAAGGAGGCTGAAATCTCAGTGGGGTTGGGTTGGGGAGACAAGGAAGTTCAGAGGGAAACACTGAAATGGTCACAATGGGAGCATAGGGGCAAAGGTGGGAGCAAGGGGGGTATATTGGGGAGACAAAGAAGATGGTAGAATGAGAGGGATATCATTACCCTAAATGCATGTTTGAAGACATGAATTATTTGAATATTACCTTTGTATAACAGTGATATGTAAAAAGTTGCTCTTTATGTGTATTACGAATTGTAAAGCATGTACTGTTATATAGAAAACTAACACTGAATTAAAACATGGTTTAAAATGATGTTTGCATAAATAGTGAATGAACTGGACTTTCAAGAATGAATTAAGAATCTTTTTCTTGTTTATAAAATCAGGGGGAGATGATTAGAATTGTTTCTATAAAAACACATTGACGTGTTCCAATGTTGCCTTATATTTTTTGATAAGAGATTCTTTAGCAGCCAACTGATTAAAGACGCTAGCTTGTGTTCAAAATGGTTATAATTTAAACTATTTACTTTACTTTGCAGTCCCTTTCAGCTGATGATCTTACTATAAATTAATATTTCTTATAAACTCTATACTTGAGAGTTGTATAGATATAACACTTGAATCAGATTTCATAGAATTCTATTACTTTTGAGTCTCCCTAATCCTTTTCTTACACCCCTCCCCAATATATGCTTGTTTTCTGTAGTTCTCCATTTGGAATATGAATATATTTTCAATTTTAAGGAGATACATTACCCATGATCAGTGTGAGGAAGATATTCTATACTTTGACATTTAGGCTTCCTGTAATATTTTATCTTTTATCAAGACACTCAAATTGTAATTTTTTTTGGGTTTAAACATACCTTTTGTGTTTATGATATTTTTCTTTCTCTCAAAAACCAATTTACAGTTTATTCTACAATTGGAAGTGCAATCAGTTGCTTGAAGTTGCATCATGTTATCTTTTAAGAGGGTATGAAAGTAACCTCAGAAAGAATAAAGTAGTTGGTGGGCATTACAAAAAGTTTTTTTTTCTGAAAATTTTTGCATTTAAAGCCAGGTGCAGTGGTGCATGCCTGTAATCCCAGAATTGGGAGGTGATGGCAGGAGGATCTGTGTTCAAAGCCAGCGCTTCAGCTAAATGGTGAAGGCTAAGCAACTTCAGTGATGAGACCCTGTCTCTAATCAATTACAAAAAAACAGCTGAGGATATCGACCCAGTGGTTGACCTGTGCCCTGGTTCAATTCCCGGTACAAAAAAAAAGAAAAAAATACACTCACAAATATTTATGTGTCGTGTGTGTGTGTGTGTGTGTGTGTGTGGGTGTTTATATATATATATATATATATATATTTTTATTAGCCTCTGAGTTAATTCACCAACGGGTTACCTAAATATATGTGTGTGTGTGTATTGCATTTATTTATACTGAGAGAAAAACTTGAAAATTTTAACAGTGTAGGTTGAATAGTGTTTTATTTTAGGTTTAGTTATCTACAATTATATTCATTCAATTCATACAACAAATATTTATGAGCACCTATTTTACCCTGAACATTTGTTCCAAGGCAACTGGAGATATAGCAGTAAAAAAACAGAAGTGTGACAATAGAATATAAGATTGGTATGAAAGGGAAAGAGAAAGACGAGGGAATGGTGGCCAGTTCTGGGGATAATGAAATTACCAAATTATGCTGATGTCCATTGCACAAATATACTTGCAATGAAATTACACTTATATATATATATATATATACTATATTTATATATGATATATAATGTATTAAAAGAATGATGATGATGGTGTTGATGATGATGTGGTGGCGATGGATGATGATGGTTTTAGAAGGGAGAGATCAGTTAGAGTTAGAGCAAGCAGATCAGGCAAAGCATAAGAGGGACGGAAAAGATAGAAAGGTGCTGGGAAATGAGATTTATCAAATAATGTTTATGTACATGTATGGATTTGGACATAAATGAATCCCATCAGGCATCATTATAATGCCCCAATAAAATATTCAATTAAAAACTAAATGGTAAAAACTCTGTCCTCATAAAGCTTATTTATTGTTAATAAGAAGAATATAAAGCAATATAAAACAAGTTATTAACACATTAGAAGGTTGAATAGATAATTTTAAGAAAATGAAGCAGAAGTGGCTTGAGAGGTTTAGGCAGGGAGGAGGGATCAAGAATTCAAAGCCAGCCTCAGCAAATCACAAGGCCCCTAAGCAACTCAGTGAGACCCTGTCTGAAAATAATATGTGTAAAGTTCTTTGGATTTGGTTCCGTGGTTTAAGCAACCCTGGGATATAATTCCCTGTACCATAAACGCATGGAGGAGGAGGAGGAGGAGGGAGGGGAGGTGGAGGAGTAGGAAAGAGTAATCTGGTGGGATTTTACTTTTATATGTATGGCGAGGAAAAAAAACAACCACTGAGATCTTAAACATTGAGTGGAAGAAGTTCAGGATCGAATTAGAATGAACACCAAATGGAATCTGGGGTAAGGAGAACTTCAACTACAAGGAGGATTATCAGCTTGAACTTGCCTGAAGAGAACATCACAGAGGCCAATATTGATTGTGTTACTCACTGAGCAGAGCTGTTAGTGAAGATTGATGGTCAGAAAAATAAGGGGGGTTTATATTTTATTCGACAGTCTACTTTTTGTCATTACCTCTACTGATATGGAAAATCCATTGGACGAGGACTTTGTGCTTAAGAATAACAATTTCAAATTGCCTCTGTTATCAAAATTGGAATAGATTAGCCAAATCTAAGTTGAAGTATATTTCCTTTGTTTTTTGATCAATGGGATACCTCTACTTCTTTTAGTATACAGGAATTCTCTGTTCATATCTGTAGTTGGTGATTGCCACTGCTTTTTTCCTTCCATGCTTTTCTGGTAATTGTATTTATGTTGTATATTTCCTCAGTAGACAAATTGAATACAAATGCATAACTAACACATTAGTAAAAATATGTATTCAGGAACATAATGATGAGCAAATGGCTAATATATACTACAATGTTCATTATTGCATGGCCATGGGCTATTTACATAATGCAACTATGTACAGAATGGAATTCTATTTTTCTTTTAAATTTTATCATCAGGAGGGAGGATAAGTGATGCTGTAAGGCAATGAAAGTCACCTTTTGTTTTTCTTATTTCTTAAAGATTTTAAACTTTCCATTTGAGAAGAGTGGGGGGGGGAAGTAATGTCGTTCTAAGTTATGTTGGAATGTGAATGTATTAATAAACACGTCATAATTAGCCACTGTATCTTAGGTAAATTGTGCAGGAAATGTAGGTTTGCTGAAGCAAAGTTATTTTCATCATGGTTTGATTAATAGGATATGTGTGTATAATGACAGTTGTAGTTTAAAATATTCCTTATAATATATTCTTAAAATAAACCAATTTTTACTCTTTAATGAAACATTAAAAGGATTTTACAAATAAGGTTACTGGAAGACTTGAAGGAATTTCATGGAATTATCTTCCCTTCCTGTTTTTCCTTGTTTAGATAATCATTCCGTATATTCAAACTTTAGAATAATTATTAAATGGATTTTGCTCTTCACCATTTTCTGAGTTGAGAAAGCCATTGGACAGTTTTAAAGCACGAGTGAAGTATTTTGGATACTCTTTAAATGTATACATCGAGTTAAATTGACAAAGGATTTTAAGAAGAAATGAGGGTTGGGGTTGTTGCTCAGTGATAGAGAGCTTGCTAGTATGTGTGAGGCACTGGGCTTGATTCTCAGCACCCTCAGATCGCATATAAAGGAATAAAATAAAGGGTCCATTAACAATCATATATATATATACATGTATTTATGGGTGTGTGTGTGTGTGTGTTTGTGAAGGATCTAGACACTACTGTTTATAATGTTAGGAAGGATACATAGTAAATACTCCTATAGTTGTACTATATGGAAATTTCAGGACATGATATTTTTAATAAGGACAATGGCTTCATCTATGTGGAAAGACATAAAGGGATAAAAAGAAAATGTGTGCACATTAAGTGAACTCAGTCAAGTTTCTAAAATAAAAACATTTTAAATCGTATTTTCCTTATACATCACTTTTGCTCTTTACTCTCTGATTGAACATAATCCAGTGTGATTAAAATGAATACTTTGTCTGTGTTAAAAGTATATAACTCTATCACAAGCTTATGAGTTTCTTCAATTTAAATCCTAATGACAGTAGGAATACACGTTGCTCATTAGGAGATTGGGATGAATAATCATCTCAATTCTCAATTAACAAGCCTGGATCAATTATAGTTGCAATCAGTGCGGGGTAAACGAGGTGATAGATATAACTAAGTCAATCACAAGTTAGCAAGCTCCTTTTATCTTCCTTGCTTCTCTCCGGACCAAGTCAATTTTCTTTAGTGATTTTGCCACTAATTTATCACAAGTTTCGATGTAATGGCTGACAATTTACTATTTAAATATGTAGTAATTATGCTACTACCATTATGGTTTTTGAAGTTTTAAGATTGAATTTTATGAGATACCTTAAATGATTCAATTAAAAAGTGTTATATTCTCAAGGAAATTGACAGGTGGGGAAGTGATTTTGTGGAGTTAGATGGTCCTTAATTATGTATCCTAACTTTACACTTATCAATTAATGTTTTATGTTGGTGATGTGTAATGAGCTTTGGAGGGTGTCAATACAGATGTTGTGTTTGTTATCCCAGGGCTCCAACAATTACTTTGTGACTTAGAAACATTTTTAGTTAACCTATATTTTATTCAATGATCAAACAGAGATGAAATTTGTCTCTATCTATAAGGTTAATTAATAGGAAGTAAGGTGAATTATATGTAAAAAGTTCCTGGAAAAATATAGCTTTTGTAAGTATTATTAAACATTTGATTATTTTCGATGTTTCAGTTCTACCCACTTGCAATAGCATATTTCATTTTTTGACCCAGGGCCTGCCTTAATACAGTGTTGTGTTATGCTTGAAGAATTTTTTTTTTTTTTTTTTTTGTGAGGTTAAGGGATTGTTCTCAGGGGCACTCGGACCATGGGTCACATCCTCCAGCCCTTTTTTTTGTATTTTATTAGTAGACAGGGTCTCACTGAGTGTAAGTGCCTCGCCAGTGCTGAGTGCTGCATCTGCCTCCCAAAGTGCTGGGATTACAGGTGAAGGAAATTTTTAAAAAGTACCAGGAAATATTTTAAATCCTGAGTCCTATTTATATTCTTCATAAATGGACTTAATTAAATAAGCTGCTTTGTACAGAAAGAGGGTGGAGTTTTTGTGAAATCTCTGGACCAAACTTCTTTTCTACAATTACTATACACTATTTACCTAGCCATTTGTCAATTGGTTTATAAATATAAATTTATATCATTTTCACCTACACTACTTCCTATAGTTTGTATTCTTTGCTTCTTTAACTAAATTGCTTGATTTGTATGCTGCTACTGTAAATAACTTGCAGAGGTACTGTTATTTAAGAAACGTAGAATATTGATAAGAAGAAGTTAAAACATAATGGAAAATGTTTGAGGACAGGAGATCCATTGGCTGTTTTTCTCTTTTTGTATCTTGATATTGTGGCACCACTTGATAAATGACTCATCAAAACCAATTATTAAATAAATCAAGATAATGCAATCAATTGTTGAACAGATGAGTATCTATATACAACGTTCATGGATAAGGAGTGAGTTTTCTAAATAAATTTTTACTTTATTGTACCATTCAAAGGAAAACTCATTCTATTCGCAGAACTTTTCTTTTTCTTTATTAAACATATAGAAACACAATACTAATATTAACTTTTATTTCCAAAAATCAAGAATGAATTATCTTTATTTTTAATGTCTGAGATTTAATTTAAGATAATATGCTAGTGATTTCTCTTAGGAATATCTCGCTACAGAATCTTTCACTTTGATGCTTATCAAGGCACAAAATTTAGTTCGTATTTTATTAGTTATATCAGGATGCATTACAGTGGTCTGGTGGAACGTCTTACCTATTTTGTGATATTACCAAAGTGTTGGAAAGCATATAAATTTTTATCTGTATTCCTCAATGTATAGCAGGAGTCCCTACAAGTAGGTGTTCTTCATAAATATTTGCTGAATAAAAGATAAGATTCATTAGTGTCTAAATAGCAGGCAAATTTGCTTGTCTATTCAAGTTAATGTTATCAGTTAAGTTATTGTCTTAAAACATACCATGTAAATATTCCATTGAAATATTTTAAAATATATAATTAATCATATTAGCATATTGGCTTATTAGTCTTTAGGGTATTTCTCTGTGTAATATTCTTCCATTTCACACTGCTCCCACTCAAAAACATTCTTTTTTAAAATAATATTTGCCATCTACTTCTTTCCGATTTTAAATGTAAAAGTGTTAATATTTTGCTATATTTTTATAAAGGACTATGATGGGAAATGCTACATTTAGTTAATTTCTTAGTCCCCCAGAGATCTTTTTAAATTTATATTTCATAGTATCTGTCATTTTGTCAACATTTCAAAATATTTAATATAAGGTTCCCTTCTATTATTATATTACTGAAAACACAATTGTATTGTCGGTTTTTATTGTATCGTTGGCTTTCTTTGAAAAAGGCACTATATTTTTCTGTAAGCATTCAGGTGGGTGTAACTCTCTTACCTCCCCTCCCTTCTCTTCATCATCTCTCTCCCTCCTCCCCTTTCTCTTTGTCCCTTTACTGGAATATCTTTCTAAATAGTGGCTTTTTAACTTTTATTGAAGTACTTTCCTACTAGGGTACAACAGAACTTACAGTTCAACACCCTAAGGGGAGCTGACTTATTTTCAAATGTGTCTAAGCAGAAAGCTTTCACATTTGTTTCATGCTGCCTCCTGGAAATAGGACAATAAAGGGAATACTTTAAGTATAATGTTCAAAATCATTAACCTCAGTTATTCAATTTTATCATGCTGATGATAGTGCTCATTTTATGTGTTACATTATGTAAATGGCCATAACAAGGGACTCTACTCAAAGTATTTTTCTCTATAAGAGACAAAGTTGATATAAAAATATAATATTAAATATAATCATGGTTAATTTCTTCAAAGGTAAAAAATTTCTACGTGTTTTCATTAAGTGAATCCCAGAGTTAAGTTACACATAGTCAATTACAGGCCAACTTCTAAATGATGGCATAAAAAAAATATAAAAATGCTCATCATTACTATGGTTATTAGTTTTAAATTGACAACTGCAGTGAATATATAAAATGTATATGCTTCAAAAAGAGTTTAAACTTATTTTCCCACATTGAACTGAGATATATTATTGGATTGATTAAATAGTTAATAAAACTTGTCTTCCTGAAATTTATAAACACTTTTATATGTTGGACTTCTGAATTTGAAAAAATGCATTATTAAACTGTATTAAATTTTAAAAATTTTAAGGTATAATTAGCAGTAATATCAGATGTCCAGTGCTCCTACATTTTCTTCTTGTGGATGTTTAAACCAGTAGCTTATACCCTCTAATGTTTTGTCAAGTATACAGGACAGACTTACTGGCTCCCTATACACTAGTTTAAAGTTCTCAGTTTAAAGCATCATGCAAATAGTGATACTGAATAACTGCATTTCAGTTAAACATATTAGAGGAGGTTAATTTTGAACTCTCTCAAACATATATTATTTTGTTGGAAAATTTATCAATAACTTAGAATTTTCTTAAAGTTTTTTCTGAAACATCCAATGTTCATGATGAGCCAGTTCTTCTTTATTCATGTTTTAAAGACATTATTTTTTTCCAACAATGATATATTTAAGTTACAACTTTGAGATAAAAAAAGGAAATAGAGACTTATTGATTTGCTCTAAATAATATCTAGGGTAATCACTAGAAAATACATACACAACTCATGAATCTCCAGTTAATTTAGTTCATACCAAACACTACAATTATTCTCCCCATATTATATGTAGCTTTGTTTCTACATTTAGTGAATGTTTTTATTATTTTTATAAATCCATATCCACATGATGCATGAGTATTCTGTTTCAAAAATGCCAAGTAACACATGAAAGAGAGGAAAATTTTTAAAAATTGGAAAAGAGTTTGAAATAATAAAAGTGTTTATAAATAGCAGAAATTATGATCTTTTCTCAAGCATAGACATAAAGGAATCCATTTGTACCCTATCGGTGAACAAACTTGCCAAAAAAAAAAAGAAATGTCAATGGCTACATGGTATATGAATAAATACATTTGGTCGTTCTGTCCCTGGTTCCTAGCATAGAGCTCCTAAACCTCATGGATTTTCCTGAATGATAGGAGTTGTTTTTCTTATGATTCATTAATGAGTCTCCTTTTGATCACACTTGCGTTTACTACTGGTCACCAGAAAAGGACCAAGTATATTGGAGACATGGGATCTTTATCTCAATAACTGATCTCCCAAGTGGGGGAGTGGTGTTAAGAGATTTGGCTCTATGATAAAAACTCAGGGTACTGCTTATATGCTAGTTTGATCAATTCATGGAATTTTTTTATTGGTTGTCATGCAAGGAGAATGCAAGGGAGGTTCCACCATTCCCTACCCTAATACCTTTCTTTATTTTATCTTCAGATATTATTGTTCCTGTATCACTTAATTGGGATGGAAATAAATATATAAAATGAACCTATTTGTCCTGGAGTCCGTGATAATTTTAGCAAAATTGTCATTCCTGGGAAGAGAAATCTGGCTAAATGTTGTATGATGTTTGGGTTTTTGTGGATCCAAGGCAGTGATTTTAATTTTTGTGATCTGATGCTAATAACAGTGGTAGGGAAGTACTAGAATGTATGGATTTGTTATAGTACCATTTGATGTAAATTAATCAATGAAATGTTGGTGTAGGATAACTTCAACAGGCTTAGATCAATTAAATTCTGTTGCATAATGGTAACAAGGCCTAAAAGAAATTGAAGAATATTACAGATTTGTAGTGCCTGACGTACAGCCACAAACGCACGGGTGAAAAACTCCTCGGATGGCAGAATGATGATGACAAGAAGGTTTTTTTTTCTTTGGCTTTAGATCTCCTAATACTGACTCTTTACTTTCTTCTGTCTACTGAATCTTACTTTAACTTTTCATCTCTTTACTTCTTTTCTTTCACTTTTACTTTCTTAGAGTGAGCTTAGAGAGAGAGTGAAGATAGTGAGAGAGAGAGTGAGAGTGAGCTTCTTTCTTTCTTCTTTCTTCTTCGGCGCCTCAGCCTGACTCCAACAGCAACTACTACTGCTTCTTGCTATGATATCCTAACCCGGTTTATATTTCCTTTGGCATTATACAAGGAAGTGTGCGTCACACAGTTCACGGGTCATACAATGATTCTTTATTAATATCAGGTGGAATATAGAACTTCTTTTATGGCACTCAGCATAACAGCAATTTGCATATCTCCTATTTGGGCTCCTTCTATTTCCCCTCCTTTTAGTTTTAATAAAATAGGTCTTTTCTTTTTTGCTTATATTTTTACATTTATCTTTTATTTTTCATCTATCTTACTTGAAGAGAAACTTTAAAAGAGGGGGATGTTCTAGGACGTCCAATTTTGAGGAGTGCTGCGGGCTTTAAGGCGGCAAGCCTACTGCTGACGAGCCAGGACAAGTTCATTAAAAAACAAATAAGACTGCCTCTTAATTTCAACAAGTGAACACACTGATCAAGTATGGTCATTATTTTCTTTTGTTGGCAGACTGTGCTCCCCAGTATCACTATTTTATTCTTTATGGCTTTTGCGGCTTCTTTTTGTGGAAACTGTGCCCCAGAATCACTTTTTGATTCTTTTTTGGCTTTTTGCAGCTTCTTTTGGTTTTTGCACAAGCTCTTTATAGCTTTTGCAGCTTCTTTAGTTGGAGGAGACTTTCACGGGATCCTCTCTGGCATTTCTCTTTTTTAATTTCTTTCATAATTCTTAACCGGATTAGTGGAGGAGACCTTACTTTCTGATCTTTCTTCTTTGCTGTCTCAACTGAGTCAGGGTAGTGGCTATGCTCTTCTTGTTCTTATTCACTTTATTTTTCTAAATTTTCACTCTCATTTTTTCTTATTTTCTTATACTTTACTACTCTTCTTGCTGGTCTCACTGAGTCAGAGGACCTATGCTTTCTTCTTCGTTCTCCTCACTTTCTTTTACTTTTTATTCTTTTTGTTTTGTTTTTCCATTCTCATGTTTTAATATTTTCTTATTTTCTTATCTTTTCTTATCTGCCAGCCGAGTTCCCCATACGGGCCACCATTTTGTAGCTGCACTGAAGCGGGAAGCCCGCTTGGAGCCATTCGAACACTGCAGGAAAATTACGGAGAGGCAGGATGAAAATGACAAAAGGGTCTTTTATTCTCTTCTCTCTCCGCAGGCTCAGCAATCATTCCAAATGCTCTAACTCCAACCACCTCCTTCTTCTTCTTTCCTCACATCTAACCAACCCTCACCAGTTTTTTTACATATAGCTTTAACAAGGGACAAGTGCTTACAGCTCGAGGCTTACTGGTGCGTCACAGAGTGTTCTATGGGCATACTAAAGATTTTTTTGGATATTGCATTAATATCAGGTGGAACTGGAACGTCTTTTATGGCTCCTCCAGCTAACCGCAATTCTTTAGCATATCTCCTTGATTATGGCTCCTACAAAGTTGATGTGCATTATGATTCTAGACAAAATGGTGAAAGAATCAGGAAAAAATTTTTCACTAAAAAAGGTAAAGGGACTAGTTATACCACAACATTCTTACATTAGAAATAGCCAAATCCTACAGAAGAAACTTTGAGTAACCCTGGGTGGTGGCCACTTTAGGGATGTCAAAATATCTTTCACATAATTTCTGACTTTAGCTTTGTCCAGAAATGTGTGAATCCACAGAATAAGTTCCCAATTGACATAACTTCAGATTTCAGTTTATAAATCTCATTTTTGTTAAAAGAGTGTGAATATTGTATAAACTCAAAACCTAAAAGAAAGATTTGCATCTGAAATCATGAAGATTAAAAAAAAAAAAAAAAAGGACCAGAGCCAGATTTTAAGGCTTGGGGAAAGATTTTTTTTGTTTTTTTCTAATTAGTTAATAACATGCGACAGTAGAATGCATTTTGTCACTCTCATAACATTTATATGGGAGTTATAATTTCTCATTCTTTGGTTGTTCATGATTGTAGAATTAGACCTGTCCTGTAATATTAATATGTACATAGGGTATACTATCTGATCTTTCTTTTATCCTTCTTACCCTCATACCCCACTCCCATTCCCTTTAACTCCCCTCTGTCTAACCAAAGTAACCTTATTCTTCCTACCCTTCCCTCTGCTTTGTTGTGAATTAGCATTCTTTGAATGCCAGAGAAAATTATTTGGACTTTGTTTTTTTCTTTTCTTTTCTTTCTTTCTTTCTTTTTTTTTTTTTTTAGGATGGCTTATTTCTCTTAGCTATTGGATATTTCTTCACAGTTCCATTCCATTTTCTCTGATATGGACATTATTCTTTCTTCTTGGCTGGGGTATATATTCCATTGGCGTATACTACCACTTTTTTTTTTCCATTCCATCTGTTGAAGTAGCACTTAGGTGTTTCCATATTTAGCTATTTGATAATTTGAGCTGCTATAAATTATTGATGTGGACTCTGCATCCCTCTGTAGTATGCTGATTTAAGGCCTTTGGGTATGGACAAGGAGTAGGGTTAGCTGTCAAATGGAGTGGTCCCGTTCCAAGTTTTATGAGGAATATCCACACTGCTTTCCTAGAGTGGTTGCACCAATTTGCAGTCCGAACAGCAATGTTGAGTGTTTTTACCCCCACATCCTAGCCAACATTTATTGTTTCTTGTATCATGTTAATTGCCTATTTGAGAGAATGATTCTTAACTTATATTGGCAAACACTGTAAATAAAGAATCAATCAACCAAACCCATTCAATCTGTTGCTACAAATTTTCAAATGGTAATTAGACTCTGTAAAAAAATATAAAATAAATGTAAATGAGTGCTACCCACACATTTCTTAAACTTTTTAGGAATTTTTGTGTCATTCAGAAATGAACCACATCATACCAAAAACGGTCATAGACCATTTTCACATAATCAAAGAACTAATTATTGACTGAAAAAATGCCTCTGAAGAAATCAACATAATACAACATACATTGATGAAGTTATTGCAAAGTATGAAAATTAATGACAGGGTTGATAGAAAAGAATCAAATATGTAAACCATGACAAACTAAAAACAAAACTGAAAGGAGAAATAGTGAAGAGAAAAATGAGTGATAATTTTTCATCATGTGAATAATAGGTGGAATATGTCAGATTGAGGGACAAGAAAAAAAAAAATTACACAGCATAATTTAAATTTACAACATGTTTATAATTCTAAATTGAAAAATAATATGGAGAAGAGAAAATATCTTAAAATATCAAAAAATAAAAAAAAACAAGTCTTAAAAGCCACACCACATTTAGAAAGATTCATGGAAAATATATATTCTTAATTTAAAAAACACAGCAAAATTGTTAAAATTTCAGAGAACAGCAGTGAATGCTAATGAATGCAATTTGCGGGGGTTATGTACCTCTTATGAATGAACTCTTAGAGAATATTCAAGATAATTGAATCTGATATTTATAGATGACAATTCATAGAGTAACAGTAATATATTTTTTTCCTGTGCTGACTCTAAAGCAAGCAGGTCTTTCTTGAAACACATGATTCAATATGTCCAACTTAGGGAACTGGCATCAAAGAAGAACTAAACAATAGGGAACAAAAACTTCAGAAAAGGTAAAGGGAATGATTGTTTAATAATTCTCCTATTATTGTTGAGATAAGAGTTTAGATAACAGTTAATTTCAGACTTGTCCAGGACAAAGATCCTATAAAAATTTTAAGTATTTTACCTAAAAATAGAAGATAAAAATTATAGAGGTTCCAGCATGCAGGGATAAAAAAAGGATTACATAAACTATGATTTATTCCATTATAAGACAAGAGAAAAATAAGATAAAGCAAAAAAAAAAAGTGATGAAAATCACAAAATATGGACTTTGAAAAAATCTTACCACTAATAAAAAATAAAAATTTAACAAAACTAGTGAGTTTGCTGAATCCAAAAATTATAGAAAAAGTAAAATAAGTGAGGAAAAAATTTTAGTTTTTCACTATGTAAGATCCACACCATGAAAATCTTGATCCTAGAAAAGCTTGTGTAGATATATTGAAATTGATATATAGATTGTAACATTTTCTTTTCAATTTATGCAAGAACAAAGACCATTATTTGGGGTAAAATTGGTATGATTTGTTTCTAAAAATTAATTGTAAAAATATATAAATATAATTAAATTATTATAAAATTTTTAAATAAATTATAGGATTAAAATAATCCTCAACAATTTGAAATTTCTAAATTCTTTCAGTATAATTGAAATAAGAGGGAAAGAATAAATTTATGGTGTGAATTAATAAGATGATTTAAAGGATATTACATAATAACCAGTACTCAACATTTCGAAAAAAATACTTATTCTTGTTAGCACACATAAAAGCATTTGCAAAATTCATTATAAATTAAATTTAAAACCAACTTCTTAACAATGTTGTATATACTACAATTGTGGAAATAATTCTATTGAGTGGAAGAATAGTTCATAAATTTGTCTTGTAGTTTGGAAATTTAAACTATCCTTCTTGCTTCTAAATATTCTATGATTTAATTTTCTTTACATTTAAATAAAAAAGGAACAAAACAGAAACTTGACCATTACCAGTATTTGTGAGATTTGCTACTTAAAATGCTATAGCCTGCAATTAAAAGGGGAAAAGATTCTTTAATTATATTCTAAGCATCAAAATAAGAATTTATAAAATAACTTCAAAAGAAAAATCCAATGGAAGTAAATGATATACACATGAAATCACACTGTTAAATGTGTTTAAATATTACATCTTTAATCTATTTTCCACATGAACTCTAGGGTTGTTCTGTACTAATTGTAATAAGTATGTTATAGCCAAACTGGATAACTATTGTGTTATTTTTGTGTGTTCTGAGGCTTTTAAATAAACGTATTTTAGGATATTCAATGAAAAGCTTTTGAAAAAAAAAAATGAATCACTTTTTATTATCCAATTTGCACATTAAAAATATTTTGTCTGATGTGTGAGAGCCTACTTCTTGCAAGTGTACAGGCCTTCACAGTGTATAATGTGTTTACTGCATCTTATAGTCCTGTTTATTGTATTTTTGTTTCCTAGATTTTCTTAATCCTTCTTTATTTAAAATTTATCTAATATTTACATTTAAGTCAATTATAATGCTCTGTAAAACAAGATAAGGCATATATAATAAAGAAATAATGATGAGAGCAATAATAATGATATAAGGCACATGAATCTGCTCTCTGAAAGGAAAAAACAGGTGCAATTTTATCAAATAGTTTCAAAAACATATAAAAAATTCTAAACATAAATATATGACAAAGCAAATAGGGAGGAAGATATGATGGGTATAAGCTGGGTATTGTATATGTAAGTATTTATAATAAATATATTTCAAAATGTGCTGAATTAAATCTTTCATTATAAAAATTGGATTCTCGGGCTGGGGTTGTGGCCTCAGCGGTAGTCCGCGCGCGTCGCCTATACATGTCGCGCGGCCCGGGTATTCGATTCCTCTGCACCCCACGTACAAAAAAAAAAAAAAAAAAATATAAAAAAAAAAAAAACTTTGTGTACAAACTAAAAGCAAATATATAAATATTTTTTATATAAAATTGGATCTCTGTACTATGAAAAATTTGGAAACACATACATAGGTATTAAAAGGAATAATCTGTTTAATTGATGCTATATATATTAATTCAGCATATGTGTTACTTTTACGTGGGAGGGTAAGTAGAGAACTTAAATTTTATAAGAGTTTCAGAGAAAGGGAGTCCATAGTTTATTTAGATAATTTTTTTTTATTTTCTCAAGCTAAGTTGTAAACTAGAATAGAGGGAATTTGGAATTCTTGATGGAAAGCAGGATTTAAACAGATACAGAGTCCAATATGGAGAAGGAAGTGCAAAAGGTACACCAAGTTGGATTTTTACTCATGGAAATAATATTTTTTCAAAGTACAATATGCCTTGATTTAGTAAGGTACTGTTAAATACACAGGTGTGTTTAAATTAGATATCACATTAATTTGTTTTTGTAAAGGCAATTTTCCTGGCCTAAGTCTTAGAGGAAGGTGCCCTAGTGAGTAAGAGGGAGTTATTGCTAAGTAACTGTCTATTTTCTAAATTTGTTCTCAAATATTCATCTCACATTACGGACATGATGATGGCAGCAAGAATTTATTGCTTTTTGCCCCATCCTCAAACCCAGAAAATATCATTAAAATTATTCTGAGCTGAGCTACAAATAACCTGGTTCTTCTCATTGGTGTATTTCAAATATAACTAATCACGGGCTTATACCTTATTGAAAATTTGTTGTAATTGCTGGTCGTGTATAAAATATGTAGCACACTGACTTTAATGAACAAGTATTATTCCATTAAGAATTCCTATTTTTATAGATCTCTGCCAATAATTTTATCAGAAGTCAGCTAGAAAAGAAACTAATGTTAACAATCCATCTGAGGTACTTCTGAATTGATTAATTTTATTTGGATTAAAATTGCAAAAACTGAGCAAGGTAACTAAAAGGTAAAGCACAGTGGACCAGTTTAATTTATTTATTTATTTTTGTTCTTAAATTGTTCACTGTAATATGAGTAATAAAATCCTATAACAGGGTTTTATAGGCTTTCAATCATGTATGTAACAGCCTTTAATTTAATGCTAGTGGTAATCATAATTGTTTCTTTCTCCTTCTCTCATCACATACAATATTTGAAGAAGTTATAAATCATGAATATTTTTAAATAAATAATATAATATAATGTGATTGAGAGAAGCAATTTAATTAGGAAAAAAATATAGGAGGATTGGTCTGAAATCCTTGTAATAATAAACCTTCTTGAAAATTCCCTATCAGTAATTAATAAAAAAAAAAATTGCAAAGAGGATGTTTGTTTGCTAATCCCCTGAGACCACCATTCCTTTTACAGATAAAAAGTTTTCTCACTGTACTTTATGGACATATTTTAAATCTATGTGTTACTTAGTAACTAGACCTAAAGTTACAAAAACTGATTGTTTCTGTGTTCTTTACTCCTGTCTGATGGGATAACAATTTAGTTTCATTTTTAAGTCATTGAGAATTCTGTAAAACATTTCTGAGATTTAGGCTTGGCTTGTCATGACCTTTGAAGCGGATAGACAACAAGTACAAAACATCAAGTTGATGCTATTTAAAGAAAGAGAACAAGCGTTGTCTTTACTTCACTCTAAAAACAGACAGGAATACTAAAAATTAAATTGTGTTTTTTAATTATTCTGAGGACAAATTTATTTTTGAGATATTTTCTATTGAGATAACCAAATCCCAGAAATCTTAATTGAATAAAGCACAAAAGACATAAATCCTTTTCAAAAATAAAAAAAAATAAAAAAATAAAAGTAATATATTTTGGTTAATTTGGATATAATAAGGACTATTGAAATTAACTTAATTATAAATTTGTATGCAGAAAGAGCTAAAGGATAATTAATTAATATTTGCCTATCTCATCTAACAAATGACAACTGTTAAATGATAAATATGCCTAATTATAAACCAGTATTATAATTGTCAGGAATTATATTATAAATTAATATAATTGAATATTATTTTAAAATATAACTATTTGTATAATTGTGAAAAGTTAGAGCACCAGTATTTCATCATGCAATAGGTGACCAAAATATCACCTTAAATCAATCCTAATTAAAAGATGATTACTTAAGGAGTATATCCATTGTGTTTAAATCACTGAAATTTTATATCCTTTGTAAAGCACTTATATTAGCTGATGTAGGCATAATAATTTCTTCCAACATATTGTTTCACCTCTAATCCCTGGAACTGATGAATGTTTCTCTACATGGTAAAAAGACTTCCTTTGTAGATAGGAATCTGAATTCTTGATCCTGAGTTGGCGCATTCTCTTGGGACTGAGGAGGCCAAAATAATCACAAAGTTCCCTAAGGAGAAAGAAGTATGAGATTTAGAAGCAATGGATGTGATTATGTTAAGATAATGAGTTTGATTCTGGATCTTTAGTGCCAATAAATTTGGGCAGGCATATTAAAAGCTTGAAAAAAGCATGGGAATGGATCTTCCTAATGAACACAGCCCCAGCACCACCCTGATTTTAGGTAAGTAACAAAAATTTTTCTTATTGATTACTTTAGAGGTATAAATGATAAAAGTGTGGCTCTTAAGTCAGTAAATTTGTTGGTAAATTGTGATAGCAGCAATAGAAACTAATTACATAGGGCATATTATAAATTTACCTCAAAATGCTTTCACTATTGGATACTGTAATAATCTCAGATCCAGTATTTATGATTCTCCCCCCCTTTCTGGGGAAAAATGGAAGTTTAATTAGCAATTATCTGTATGTCTCTAATCTGCACATAAACCACCAATGGTTGATAATGGATGGATTATAACATTACAAAATTGTGGACTTGTTCTTTTAGTAGTTTTTTATAAGACTAAAGTATATTCATTTCATTCTCTCATTTGTTATACATGTAGCCAATTGTGTGTGATAAACTTAAGGTCATACATCTGATTTCTGGAATTTTTTCAGATTTTATATGTCCACCAACATAGTCCCATGAATTTATCCTTTTTACTACTATACCAACATCTCCTTTCCAACCCTGAAGTAGTGTTATATTCAAAAAGTAAGAGTGAATGTGTGCTAGAGAGAGAAAGGGGGCTAGATAGGGGGAGATAGCCTGGTTTTTATATGAATTAAAAATATTTATAAGTCAATTAAGTATTGTGAAATCCTACACATTATGTTGTACCTTGTTGATCTACTGTACTATTTTTACATGAGAATATAAATTATCTATGAAATAAAATATTAAAACTGGAAAGAAAATATCAAAGTATTGTATCCATGCCTTGCTTTCACATTACATTACCTTGATTTCAACCTGGAAGATGTGGAATTCTTATCATATTAAGATTTTTTAAATTGGATGCATTTAGCCTGTTGGTGATAATATTTCATCACTTTTTTGGACTATAGTTATCTTAGGTATAAAATATAGTATTCACTTTTTTGGAATGTTTTCCACAAAAATCATATCAATATTTTAATAATAAGATATGTTCTTCAACACATAATACACTCCGTTAGCTAAACAGAGTTGAACTAGGGTATAATCCCCAATGTTATTAATGCATATACATATTTGATGAGTTGAAGAAATTTTCCATATCACATAAGAAAGCATATCAAAAACATTCAAATCTACCTAAGCTAAGATTAACTGTTGTGAAACAATTTAAATTATGATTTTATTTATTTGTTTATTTATTTTATTTATTTTATTATGTACAGGATTGAACTCAGGGGCACTCCACCACTGTGCCACATCCACTGCCTTATTTTGTGTTTTTATTTGGAGACAGGGTCTCAACTGAATTGGCTTTTGTGCCTTGCTTTTGCTGAGGCTGGCTTTGATACTTGCATTCATCCTGCCTCAGCCTCCTGAGCCACTGGGATTACAAAGTTTGCACCACCTCACCGGCTAAAAACAAGATTTTAAACACAGATGTGTTGCAGTTATTAATCGTTATCATACACAAAATATGATATTAATAATGTATTCACAAACAGTGTCATGTGATCTCAGATTTTTTTCTAATTAATGATTATATTAAGGAAACTTTTGTTTTTTATGTTGTGTTCAGCACAAGAGTAAAGCAATGCAATGCATTACTTTACTTTAATGAAGATACAATTTTTTTTCACAATTCATAATGAGGAAATTGAGAATTAGTTGGTAAGGCCAGAGGCCTGTTACTCTATCCCAGGTCTATTTTATTGACCAATAGGTTTTATTCTTCACTGCCTTGCTATACTACATCCCTTTATTATGCTGGTAATTCTTGGCGTGAATGAAGCTTATCTGTTTTCCTTTTACTTATGAATAAAATGGAAAAGGTAAATTTGTTAACCACCAGTTATAGCTATATTCCAGAAATATAAGGCATCAAATATAACCAAAAGAGAAGGTTTTGAACTTATAAATAGGATAAATATTGGAATATGCTGATTGTTGAAAATATAGGTAACGTTCATTAGGATAGGATGAAATTTAGTAATAAACACTTGTTTTAATGATAACTTTTACTATTGTAAAAGGCTCGTGTAGAATAGGTAGGTATCAATGATTAGCTCAAGCATATTAGATTTAACATAGCATACAATTTTTTTTATTCAAGATCATAATCCAATTATTTAGTTAATGTTCTAAAGTACCAAAAATGTCCATTCTAAATACTAGTTTTTTCCTTTCTTTCCAATTGGCTGTTTGAATCTCAGTGAAACAGAATTTAAGCTCCTAGCAAGTTATATTAAATTTGGAATAATTAAATTATTATAATTTTACTTATAAAGATAATAGATTGATATTATTTACCTTAAGCTCACTGATTCTCTAATAAAATACTTTATTAGTATATTTAAAACTTTTATCATCATTATTACTATCTTATATCTAATAATTGTTGAAAATTATTTGCTTGTGGTTTGATGATGGGCTGTTTATATCCATTATAATATTTAAGGATCACAAAAATTCTCTTATAAATAATGCTGTTATCAAATCTCAGTTCTGGTGTCACCAGAAAAAATATTATTATATTAAAATAAATGGAATAATAGTCCAATTTCTTACAGGAGATTGTAGTCTAGGTATAGTCCTCATATTTTCCTTCATTGTTATGATATTACGCAATATTAAAAAGAAGGTTTGCTCTCCTTTTCTAGGTGGAAGTTTTTTACTTTATTTTGTTTTTGATTTGCTGTTTGGCAGAAAAGTAATGTGCTGCAGTTATGTTTCAATCGCTCATGTTATGATGTTAACACTTATGTTGCTATAGTTTAATGTCCTTTCACCCTTCCATTTCAATTCTCTCTTCAAGTAGAAAAAAATCCCTGCTTAGCATTTATTTTGAGACCACTGCATTCGTGTTTTTGTCTTGCACCTTTCTAAGTTGAAACTGCATTCTCTAAGTTAAACAGTAATAGCCTAACTGCTAAATATAATGAAAATTTCATTTCTCATTTCACTTAACATAATTTTTGATCACATGACACCCTGATTCACATTCTTCATTCTTTAATTATCTCCTATAATTTCTGAGACACGGTTCTCTCTGTATTCTCTTCCTAATCTCTAAATAAGACTGTGAAGTTTATTGTATAAGTGATCCTCAAATACGTTCGATCAGACTGAAATTAAGGAAATAGAGAAGAGGAAAAAATACAATGCAAAATGTCAATGTAAAAGGTGGTTGGTTTCTTTGAAAATATGAACAAATGGGATAAAGCCTTAACTAAAGTTTATCAAAGGGAAAGAAGAGAGAAGATCCATATCACAAAAATGAAGGGGATGTCACCACTGACATATTCAAATACTGAGGATTATAAAGACTATTATAAATAATCTATATTCCTTAATTTGGTTTCTCTGCGAAGATATTTAATCCAAATTACTAAAACCATATGATCCTTACCCAAAATTGAACCTAAAATATTAGAGAACCTAGAACAGATATTCTTAAAGCAATAAGTTTAAAGAGGTAATAAAAAGCTTTCCGAAAAAGAAAACTAAGACCTGTTGGAAATAAACCTCATCAGACGTTTTATCAAAACTTTTAAAGGAGATACTGATGACAATAGTTATTCAAATTATTGCATGTATAGGAGGGAACACTCTGAAATTCTTTTAGTGAAGCCAGTATCACCTCTGATTTAAAAAACCAAAACCAGATACACCATAAGGAATGAAAGTACTTTCGGACCAATATCCGATGAACATTGTAGATGCAAAATTCTTAATAAACATTAGCTAGTCCACATTAGGTCAAAACACATTAAGAAAAGATTATAATCATGGATCATGAAGGTTGGTTTCATCTTAGGGAGTGCATGTTGGGTTTCAACATAAGTATTCCATAGATAGTTATTCAATACAAATTATATAATTAAGGAAAATAATTAACATGATGACCTCTGTCAGAGAATGAAAAACATCAAATCATTCCCCCAAAATCTAAGGACCCATTAATGTTTATAACATCTGAAGAAATTAGGATATTGAGGGAACTTATCTCAACATTATAATGGCTTCATACAAATCAAATAAAGCCAACATCGCTCTGAGTAGAGACAACTGAAGCATTTCCTCTAAAATCAGGAACAAAACAAAGATACCCGCTCTCACCATACCTTTTCAGATGTTTTTTAAAACTCTTGCCAAGCATTCTGACCATTAGTAGGATACATAACATGGTGTAACAGATTGTAAGCTGCCTGGTACCGAAAAAACCGGGATTAAAAACTCGCGGGGGCAAGCAGAGTTAAGTTTTACTACTTTGTACTTCTACTTTCTTAGTGCATAGTAGAGGGAAAGATAAGATTTTTCTTAGAGAGGGAAAGAATGATTATTCTTTGTGAAGATATAGAGCTTCTTTCTTCTCGCTTCTTTCTCTTCCTTCTTCTTTCTTCTGTACTTCCTCGGGAGCCTCGGCCATATCTCTGAACCAGTCATTACTTCTTCTATCTGGTTTCTCTTCTGTCTTCTATTGGTTTCTCTTCTGTATCCGCTCGGCCTACGTTCTGGCGCTTCTGATACTTCTGAGCTCCGACTCCCGAAGTGACTGCCCGGGCTGACTGAATTCTCCGTTCTCCTATCTCGGACCGCTTTAACACGGGTTATATACCTTCAGGTTTGCGGGTGCTACAGGTTGCGTCAACATACATTATACAGGTGGAACTTATGGCTTCCAGCTAGCACTGCACAGCCCTTCCTATTTAGGGCTCCTTCAATAGATGTGTAATATTAAGTGAGTTTTATTTGTTTGTGGATAACATGTTCCTATATATTAAAGACTAAAAAAAAAGAAAAAAATGCCCCAGAAGACTTTTTATGATGTAATAAAGAATTCAGCATAAGTTGAGGGCTACAGGATCAGTGTACAAATTCAATAAGTTTCCTATAACTCCATATAATGAATTTGCCTCAGAAAGAAATCATAAAATCTGTTCTATTTCACAATAACCCTAACAAAAACTTGTGAATAAATCTAACCGAAAGAGGTGAAATACCTTACAATTAAAATTAGAGAATATTGATAAGAAAGAAATTAAAGATGAAAGGATGCTCCCATATTCTTGATGGCAGAATTAATATTGTCAAAAAATGATTATATTACTGAAAAGTGATTTAGAGATTAAAGTGCAATCCCATCCAAATATCAATGACTTTTTTACAGAGCTAAAAACAACAAGTTCTTAAAATTGAGAGTGGGGGTTGTAGCTCAGCGGCAGAGCAAATTGCCTAGCAAATGTGATGCCTTTGAACTGTGTTCCATCTCAGCATCACATAAAAATAATTAAATAAAATAAAGCTATTGTGTCAATCTATACTAAAGAAAATCTGATGTGGAAAAATTAAAGACTACAGTATTCAAAGCTATCCTGAGTAATCAGAGCACTGCTGCCGCCATCACAATATCCATCTGAAATTATATTACAGAACTACGAAAACACCCATGATATTGCATCAAGAAGACTTGAAGATCAAACAGATTTTGGTGAAAGAAAATGGGGACAAATCCACATTTGGTAGTTCATATGATACTCATACAAAGATGCCAAAATCTTTGTTGCGATAAAATGTAGACCTTTTGATCTATTTTGGTGCTGGGATAACTGGATATCTGCATGTCAATGAGTGAAACAAAGTACCCTCTGTCTCTCACCTCGAACAGGAAGTCAACTAAAAGTGGGTGAATAGACCTAAAAATTAGACCAAGAAACTCTGCAAACTACTGAAAGAAAACATGGAGAAAGAACACCAACGTATTGATTGCAGGCCTTAATACTGCACCTGATATTAAAAATCCAAGATATAAAAAATTGTTATGGCTTGAATTAAAAAGATGTTCATAATCTTTAGGCAATTAGAGTGATATGAAAATTCAAAAAGTACATTGAGTTTTTATCTTACTCCAAGTTAGGAATGGCAAATCATTGAGAATAGAAACTACAATTGCTAATTAGATGGTAGAAAAGAAAACATTGTATACTTGTGACTATTGTTGGTTGGTCTGCAAAATTAGGCTTATTAATCAATTTTGAAGGAAGTATGGCAATCCTCAAAATACTACTTTAGGAATGGCACACCCTCTTATGACACTGCTATCCACTCTTGGTTATTTATCAACAAAGAAATAAAACGCATAATATAGTGATGCATGCATTCCAATGTTTATTGCTGCACATTTCATAATCTCCATATTATGGAACTTAAACTACAGATGAATGGAAATTTTAAAGATATGACTTTATATATGTATATATATGGCACACACATATGTATGTCAGAAATGTGTGGTGTTATACACACACTAATATTTCATTCATATATTATATATATATATTATTTGTTTATAGATATAAACAATGGAGTTTGACTCTAGCCATAAAGAAGAAATAAAATTATATCTTTTTCTTAAAATATAATGGATGGAACTGGGGAATATCATGTTAGGTGAAAAAGCCATATCAGAAATTTTAAATGTCAAATGCCTTTCTCTATAATATGATGGTAATAGAGAGAAGAGGAATATAAAATATGGGATCTCTAGAAAAATAGAAAGGAGACAAATTGAGTAGAGAAAGGGGATTGAAAGGGTGGCACGGGAGGGGTAGGAGGGGAGAACTAAGCAAGTACTCAGGAATGAAATCTGCCATATTGTGTTATGTCCCATGTACCAGTAATTCCACAATGAATTATTATAATATGAATTATTGATACTGTCATAAATAAAATATTTTTTTCCTATAATTAACCATAATGACTTATATTCAATGCATAATAATGTATCTATTTATACATATTAGATTATAATAACATTATATTATTGTAATGTATTTTAGATATTTATTTATGTACTAAAATTTATATATGACAAATGAGTTACACATAATTATAATATATGTTTTGTATGTATTTACATTATTTTAATTCATATGTAAATGAAGGGAGAACTATAGAGGTGAGAGAAAAGTATCAGAAGAAAAGAAGGAAAATAATAGTTCACATTGTTTGTTGGATGGGCGGTACATAGGAGGATTCAGAGGTACAATAGAATGGTCAAAGGAAAAGGGAGGAGAAGGGAGGGAGCCATGGGCGGCGAGGGGGGGGAAAGAAAAAAAAAGTTGGTGGGTGAATGAGATTTGATTCATTATCCTAAATGCATGATTGAAGATCTGAATGGTTACTTATTACTTTGTTACAAACAAGTTGTATGTTAAATAAAGGTTGCATATATATGTCTGCATTATGAATTGTATTACATATTCGATATAAATTAAAAAAGAAAAAAATCAAAATATAATAAGATAAGAAGGAAATATAGGGAAGGATTGTAGAATGACGATTGATCTAATTTGTGATTGTTCAGTCTGGTTTATTGATTTCCCACTTTATTATTGTTCAATTTGAGCGGCACCAAATAAATAATAATTGAGGTTTAATGAACAACATAAGGATTAGTTGATTTTGTTTTCATGGGCATCATGAGGTCTTTCCCCATATTATATTATGACAAAGTTTATGGCAGGTATTATGTGTTGTTATTCTTTTTTCTAATCTCTAGTTATAGATGATTCTAAAAATATTATTATCAAACTTTATGAATGTCAAGAGTTGACATTATACAATGATAATCCACTTGTTAATGTATAAATTCTCCAAAATATCTTTGATAATATTTTTTTAGTTGTTGATAGACACATTATCTTTATTTTTTATTTATTTATTTATTTTTATGTGGTGCTAGAGGATTAAAACGCCAGGGGCCTCATACCGTGGGAGGCAAGTACTCTATCACTGAAGCTACAGCCCCTGCAGTTCCAAAATATTTGTAGATGGTGATTGGATTGATAGTATTTCAAATCTAAAGACCCAACTAAATCAATCCGCTGTCAGTTTTCCTGTGTATGTAGGATATGGAATTTAAAATTATTTCATTTAGGAAATAAACAATTTCTGTATTTGCAACTTTTTGAGTAGACACTGAACAATACAAAGTAGCAAAAATGTTTCTAACCATTTACAATGTAGCTGATCCAGCTTAAATTTCCGGGAAAATAAATTAGAAAAAAAGTACAATAAAAATTGTGTGGTTAAAATGAAAATACTGTTAGTAGACTTTGAAGAAAAAGAAGATACCTATTTAAAGATTGATGTAGTCAGGGAGTGTCCCCCAAAAAAAATTATTGAACTTGTTAAGGAAGGTATTGTTTCAAAAAATCAGGGATGGAAAGGAATTTCTTCTAGGGATACACATAACATTAGCAACGCAATCACAGGCAAGAATAAAACAGAATATACATGAAAATAGTTTGGGAATGAGGTGTTTAGAATGTTATTGATTCATTATATTAAATCTTGTGGTTTTTACCCAGTTTCTCTTTGTTTACAGACAATATTTTTAGTTATACTAAATGTATTTTATTAGAAATTTTCATATATTTATTATCATTATATCTATTACAACTTTGTATTTTAATTATTAGATATTAATTATTTAATTAGTGTCTTACAATATTTGTTAAAATAAATGCTATTTTTCAATTTTTATTATTAACTCATATTAATTATACAAATTAATGAGCTTATAAAAATTCCCATACATTGCCAGTATATTATACTTCGTTATATTCACCCTCCTTTTACTATGGCCTTATTTGCCTTCCCTGTCCCCTTCTTCTCTTCCATTTCCCAGCCCTTATAATTGCATTTCTATTTCCAAATCATCTTTCAAGATCTTTTCTTCCACTTATGAAAGAAAATCCGGAGAATAAGTCTTGCGTTGTGTGGCTTTTTCATTTTAATTTAATTTGTTAGACATGCTTTTTAGAGTGCAATTTTTTCCTTTCATATTACATATAAAGAGCCTCAGTTATTTCACCTTAACGTTTTTTTGGCCTCATATGCCAGTCACCCTTCTCTTTAAAGACATGAATGGAATTATCTGAATGTAATTATTTAATGTTCAGTAGATGTCATAGTATTTAGTGTCTGTATTAGTTAGTTCTGCATTGCTCTAATAAAAATACCTGATGATAAGACAACATACAAGGAGAAGGTTTATTTTGGCTCACAGGTTTTGGGGAGTCTCTGTAGATTGGTTATTGGCCTTTTTGTATTGGGGCCCTTTGGGGGGAAACAAGGCAGCCAAAAGATGGAGGGAGCATGTGAATGAGCAAATTTGCTTCATGGCCTGGATGCAAATGTAATGGAATGTGGGAGAGTAGCCAGTTTTCCTGTATTTCCTTCCTTTTTGATACTCATTTTCATAGGAACACTTGTCCAATTACATAAAATCTTACAAGCCCCACCTACTTAATGTTTCACATCACTTTACATAATTGTCTAGTTTGGTATATTTTCCCTCTGCAAACTGGAGGTCATGCTTCCAATTTATGGGCATTTGGAGGATTTATCTAGACTACAGGCTCCTAACACTGTTCAAATTCCTTTTTTTTTTTTTTGTCCCCTTTTTTTCTTCTTTCTTTGTTCTCTTCCTTCCTTCTTTCCTTTCTTCCTTTTTTTTCTGCTTATAGTTGTTCAAAGAAAAGAAGTATAGGAACAAAAGCAATTATATTTTTCTCCAATATTATAAATGAGATAATATTGTGTTATACAAGCTAGGTATGATTCCTATTATAGGAACCAAATGTTATTTTTTTAAAAAGTTTATTTTTTTTTAGTTGTAGGGATGGACTAATTTACTTTTTTGATTTTTTTATGAGTGCTGGGAGGATTGAACCCTGTGCCTCATGCATTCTAGGTGAGCACTCTAACTTGAGCAAACAACCCCAGGCCAAAACAATTTTTTTTATTACTAAAATTATAGATTGTTTTTTTGACTTCTGGAAGAATATGCTGCCATGTCTTCTCATTTATTATTTATTTAGTGATTAAAGGCATATTTAACATTTTCTAGGAATTAGAGTTCATAACTTAAAATCTCTTAATCCCTAAATAGTAAATCTGCACTTGACTTTGGTTGTTAATGAAGGCCTTCAACCAAATATGGCTCACACATTTATAATGTTTCATGCTTATGGTAATATGGCCAAAAAGTTAGTTAGATTATTTTCCTTGTCTCATTATTATTTCCAACTTTTTTTCATTTGCTAGTGGCAATACTTTTTAATTATTAATTTCAAATGAAAGAGACCTTTACATCCAATGAATCAGGTAGTATCACACGAAGGTCTCATACCATGCCTATGAAATAAAAGTGATGACTATAGTCAGAAAAAAGTGAATAATAGTAATCTACCTGGATGACAAAATTTTCGGTCAAAGGCAACAAACTTTGTTTTTATTTTTATTTTTGCATATTGAAACATATTTAAAAATGGGGAGGGGAAAATGAATGTCAAAGTTGGATTTCAGAAGAAGAAAAAGATGTACTTTACGTTACCCCTAATATAATTTGCTATCTATTCTTTTTTAAAAAAATATTTAATTTATTGGCTTTTAGTTGTACACCAAGTGTTCAATTTTTTATGTAGGTGCTGAGGATGAACCCGGGCCGTGCTACATTTGCTAGACGAAGCCGCTCTACCGCTGTGCCACACCTCAACCCTGCTTAGCCATTCTTAACTTATGGGGACAACTTATATAAAAAAGATAAAACAAAAAAATGATGAATGAAGAAGAGGATATATTTTACCATCAAAGTTGAACAAAGGCAAGCTTTCAACTCATTAACACACCTTATTATTGTGTTTTTAATCCTAAAATAAAAATAATGCGTACAATTAAAAAAAATATTTATAATTTAATAAGGAAAATGGCTAATGACTTAACTTTAATAACATTGTGTGTTATTTGGTATTTAAAATTTTTTATAAAAAATTAAATTAAATCCTGCTTTTCTATATTGTTTGTAAGTTCAAGGCGTTGTTGCTACAGAAAATTACTTAGGGAATCTGATTTTGGGTTATCCAATCCATTTAAATGTAGCCATTATTGGACATTTATTGATTTCAATTATACGGTATATTTTTGATTGGTTCCAAAGCATTAGGTATTGTGTTTTACTTTACCTGAAATTGATACACTTTCGTAAAGGTTAAAACTGTTGAATTGGAGTGATATAATTATTGTACCTCATAAATGGGGGATTGTTACATCAGTTATATGGTTTGATATATTGTTTTTTATTTCGTCTTTTTAGTTATACATGACAGTAGAATGTATTTTGGCAAATTATATATTACATAGAGTATAACTGTTTTATTCAGCATTTTTTCCCCCACAGTGACTAAAAGATCCCCACCAGAACAATTGTAAAGGAGGAAAAATACATACCACGTAGCCATGCCTCCAATGAGAATACAACCTTCCTCCAGCTACACCGACCCTTGCTTCACTTACCTCCCACTCATATAATTCCATAAAGTATTATTTCACCAAATAGGTTAAGGCTTTTAACCCCAATAATTTCTCCTCCAAACCCTTTTTTCATTATCTCTCCCGTGAGCTTTTGTGGGACATCTATGTAAACCATAACTCATTTACTTATTACTATTTAGGATCCACTCTTTTGGTTGCATTATTAACGCAGATTTTACCCTGGCTGTGTATACAATACAAGGCTAGGACAGTTATGTTCATTTATTCTACTGTCTTCCCAATCCCCTCCCACTTCCCATCCCTTTGTTTTCCCTTTTTTGTAGACTAAGGCATTTTATTATTTCCCTCCCCAACTTCCTTGATTTGGGTTAAGAAAATCTCTGAAATTACAAAGAATAAATCAGCCTTTGATTGTTTTGGATTGGCTTATTTCTCTTAGTATCCTCCCGTTCTAACCACTTACCAGCAAAATACCATTATTTTTATTATTTTTTATATGTGTCTGTGTATTATTCCATTGTGTATATATTCATATTTGCTTTTACCATTATTTAATCTGACATGAACTCCTAGGTTGTTTCTTACTCTTTGGCTGCGGTAAGATGAGCTTAACATCTAAACATTGATTTGTGGTTGTGCCAGTCTAGACATTGTCTGTTCTTAGTCACTTTTGGTATAGGCCAAGGAGTGGGATAGCTGGGTCCAAATGATGGTTCATTTCACAAGTTTTCTAAGGGGGGGGGGGGGGGGAAATCTCCATACTTACTTCTCCTTAGTGGATTGCACCATCCTTGCATGTCCCACCAAAAATGTGTGAGGATATCTTCACCTACACAACATCCTTGCAAACATTTATTGTTTACTTGTATGTCTTTTTAATTGCCATTCTGATGGGAGTGAGATAGGAAATCTCAGTGTTGTTTTAATTTCCATTTCTCTAATTGCTAGAGACATTTTTGACCAGTAATATTTTGCTTCTGTGAAGTGTTTGTACAGTTCCTGATGTTCCATTTATTGGATTGGGTGTTTATCTTTCTGCGTTTAAGTTTTTTGAGTTCTTTGGATATTTCTGGAAATTAAGCCTTATCTGATGGTTACTTGTGTGAAGATTTGCTCCTCCAATCTGTAATATCTCTGTACAAATTTTTGATTGTTTACTTGCTGTAAAGGAAGCTTTTCAGTTTGATACCATCCCGTTTATTGGATATCTGGATTTTACTTCATGTGATTTGAAGTCTTATTGAGGAAGATGGTTCTTGTAATCAGTCATCGTTTACTGTATGCTGAAGAAGTTGGCGCCTACATTTTTTTGCTACTAAAGTGCAGGGTCTCTGGTTCCTAATGCCTAGGTACTTTAGATCACACTTAGAGTTTGAGTTTTGTGCAGCGGTGGAGATATAAGGGTTTCAATTTTCTTCTTAATTTTATATGGATTTCAGTCTTTCCTAGCACTATTTGTTCAGGAAGGGCTATCTTTTTCAATATATGTTTATGGTGCCTTTGATGTTCATAATTTTAAACATTGTAGTATTTTATAATTTTTTAGAATTGAAACTTCTATGTGGAGATGTAAAGAGATTTTTCTATTCTTTTTAGTTAAAGAGAAATTCATTACGAGTTATTTTACTGATCATACTCAGTGAATTTATTTTTCAAAGATTATAAATAGGACTGGATTTTGTAACTAAGGAAATTTATTTTATTATTTCAAAGGAGAATAAAATGGATTAATTTACTGATAGCACAGATTATTCTATAGTTTAATTTTTGTTGCAATTTTACTATCAGTTTATACTAGTTCATTTAATTTTTATAAAAATATTAATATATAATCAGTTTGATTATATAATCAACTACTTTGCTTGAAACATCCTACAAAACTTGAGGAAGTAGTCTATTCTATGTTTCTTTTGTATTCTTGATGTAATTCTAGATTTTTGAAAACTAAAAGTTAAACAGGGATTTGCTATCTTTAACCAACAATAAATAAATAAATTAACCAAAAATAAAGATTCATTTAACCACAACTAAATAAATAAATGAATGCCACATGGAGAACTAATGGCCAATGTAGGAATGGCCAATCTGTGAGGATAGAACTAAGTAGAAATTACCTATAGCAATCAAACTTATTGTCATGGGACCTTATCAATAGTTGGTAATATTTTTTTTTTAAAGGAAGTTGAGACGAAGAGTCATTCAGATGGAGAATTAAGCGGGGGCATTGCTTGGCATTGTCTAACTACATTTGGGTCATAAAAAATTTTTCTTGTGTAGTTAAAATCATGGTAGAGTTCTTGGATTTTAAGGTAATTGAAAAAACTTTCAAATGATTATATAGTTGTGAATTTGTTTCAAGTCGCTTTCAGAATTGTAAAATATATATTTATTCACAGCACATTCATATAATTGCCTCCCTTCACTTTAAATATTTTTGTAAATTCACCTGTTTTATGACTGCATTTAGAAAACCAATTTCCAATTTGTGTCATTAACTATTTATCGTTATTATTTTAAGAGATTAATATAATAACATAATTCTAATATAAAATACAGCAGTATTATTTATAGTTATTATGAAATAATGTCCAGGGAACCCTGGTGATTGCATAGATGCAATTTGCTGAAATAATGCAAGAGCTATGAAATTCTTTGGACACATGACACAATGTCCATAAACACATAGTCAGTAATTTAGGGAATATTTCAGGGATGTAACACAAGAGTTTTCTTTTTTTATTCTAATTTCTATCTTGATTCTTATAGTATTCCCCTCACTGGATCATCTATTCACTTTAAAATATGGATAATTAAAATTTTTATTTTCCAGTAGAGTAGTAGTTGTGAGGTTATATAATAAAACAATTAAAATGGTTAAATGTATCTTCAATTAATATTGTTTATACAAACTCTAGTTGACTTTTGTTAACCTAACAGTTTACTAATTACCCAGGGATTTCTGGAAATTTAATGCAGAGTATAAAATGAAGTGACTCCCATGATATTCTCCAGGAATTGGGTAAAATAATGTAAAAATTTATGCTTTACTATAATTACACTTATCTCTACAAAAAAAAAGGTTTGCAGAGCAATTCGGGATATCATCTAATATGAATAATATATCTTTTGCAAACTTAATGTGTCCACTATAAAGAAAGATACTATGGTACACATACATTCTGGACCTTGGTGCTTAAGAGAGATGTATTGGAGATGTGATGAAGAGAATAAAAAACATTCCATTTGTATTTGAAATCTTAGCTTTCTAAGTTTAATCTAAGCCAACGCAGCCATAAATCTTTGCTTTCCATCTATTTTTCTATTTCTTTCTAGATTATTCCATTTGTTGCACTTTCAATCCTGAAAAAAGTTAGAATTGAATTTAGGGTGAAAATTAAGAAACAAAGTAAAAACTGTTTCCAAATTTTTATTTCCCACGTTAGGTAGATTTCCAGAGTGTATTACCATTCCAGTCAAATTATAAGAACATGATATCCCACACATTTTGTTCTATTTCATTGGGTTTGTGGATAATTATGATATTCAGTTTTCTGACAATTTCTTTACTTATTCAACAAAACTTACATTACTTCACTTGTTATACTAGACAAAAAAAAATTAAATTTCACTACTAAATACTTGATCTTCACTCGGACCAGACCCTATAGTTAGTATTGAAAACTAAAATGGAATTGAGAAACAAGTGGAGAAAAACCGAAATTAAAATACTTTAAAAATACCATGAAATACATCATTAATGATGGGAACTTTCCTTTGATGTATTTTTTAAAGTTTTATTTTAGTTGTAGTTGGGACCACAATACATTTTTTTTATTTATTTATTTTTATGTGGTTCCTGAGGATCCAACCCCGCTCCTTTCATGTACAAGGCAAGTGCTCTCCCACTGAACCACAATCCCTGCTCCATAATGATGTATTTTTACTAGAATAATTTTCCTGTTTTACATGAACCATAGCTTGTGTATGATAACAAATTATATCATGGTATATGATTGAAAATGAGTTAGAAATTCTGGAATGGCTGCATAAGAAAATTAAAAATTCCAACCATTTCATAACAATAATAGTATTTTAAATTGCGAATCAAGTCCTAGTGTAAATTTTTAATACATGGGACTAATAGAGTGCATTTTTAAGTTTATTTTATGTATATGACATGGATGTTGTTTATTTTATACACATTGAATAATATGCGGATGGTTAAATATTCTAGTTATGCATAATTTTATAGCTATAAATAACATTCTGAGTGGGTTAAATGTTGTTTCATGATAAAATATTTGACATTCATATATTCATTGCTTTTTAAGGAAGTGTATGACAAAAATTTTTATTGACTTTAAATGAATATCATATTTGACTAAAAATTACTAAAGTAAATACATTTCTATCAGTTGCAAATGGAACATATTTTTCTCTCTGATGATAAATTACACTGAAGATTTAAATTTTTAAGAATATTTTTTGAGATTTTAAACACATTCTTTAGAAAAAATTCTGAGCAACAATGAAAGGAAAGAGAAACCCTGGGAAAATTGAAGATAATCTTCTTATTACCAAAATAAGTTGATGTTTTAAGAGGCAAAAATAAAGCCTCTATATAGTGAAGTTTACAAGTGCTAACCCATGGCCAAGATTCAAGCAAAATAATTTCAAAGGATACATTAAAATGATGATACATTTGTAATTAAAGCTTTTGTCTATTACTATCTTTTGATACAATCACCATTTTTCATATGGTTCTAAGTGCCCTGATTCTCATTATAATGGTATGTTGGATAATTATCATCTAGTTTACAAGGTTAACTGTAAATGTTCTTTTCGATACACAAGTAAATATATGTAACATTAGTTAATAAATTTAATAAAAAATTTACCATTCAACTAAAGAAAACAAACTGCCTCCTTAAAAAAGTAACCTCTTGATCTTGATAACCCAAAGCCATCTTTAAATAGTTAACTTTATGTAGTCTTATACTGTTAAGAATTTGGAAAAGTAAGGAAGCCATAGAAGAAATATGGTGTCTCCAGTTGTTAGAGATGAATAAACGAAAACTGTATCTTCTATATTAGTGATAAGAAAATTCCAGTCTTCAAACAGTGGAACATTTTTTTAATATATGATTTAAATTGCCTTTTAACAGCAAGCTTGAACTTTGGAAAATTGACATCCTGAAGTAAACCATTTGTTAGATTTTATACACACATTGTGACATCAAAAACCCTAAATATCAGCCCACATTTGTGGTATTTTTTGGGAAATTCAAGATGTAAATAATTATCAGATAATTTATGTAGTGCATTATACTATGTAGGTATTAATTTCAGTATTTTTATGTGTATTAATTAACATAATTCTTACAATATAAACTTGATGTGATTGATACCTGTCATCTTGCCTATTTCTCATACTGAGAAAAGGGATGCAAAACTTTGTAGCAGGATACCAACTGGATGTCTGTTTCTTCATGCCCAATTTTTTTCCCTGGAAAACTGTAACTCTCTTTAAAAATATAATATTTGCTGGAAGAAAACCAAACAACTGAAAACAGTTACTTTATTTGTTTAATCATTTATTAATAAATATATGCAAGTTAAAGCCATGGGTATTTTTTATAACTGCAAGTATAGCTTAAAATGAACTGGCATTATAGGGGCTAGGGCTTATGGCTCAGGGGTAGAGCACGCATCTCTTCTACATGTGTGAGGCCATGGGTTTTGATCTCATAGCACCCACATAAATAAAAATAAAGGTATCATGTCCACCTTCAACTAATAAAATATTTTTAATAAAGAGAGATTGTCTTATATATTCTGGTACATTTTATACATAATATTCGATTCCACTGAATTTCTTACATCAATTAATCTCACAAGTTGTCCTGATTTTACTAAAAACTACCCTAAGCATTAAAGATAAATCATTTGTCCCCCAAAATAAAGGCCTTTTTAAAGGAAGTTTCCTGGTTTATATATTACTAATGATATATTGAAGCTATTTTTTTGTTTGTTTTTTCTTTTTTATTTTACTTTTAGTAATATGAAGCAAATTTTCAAAGTTGCTGAATACGAAATCCAAATTGGCTTGAAGCATAATTTACTTCAAAAAATGAATATGCCCTAATCAGATAAGGTAAAGTGCTTATGGACACACTTTAATAAAGGACTAATTGCTTATTTTCCCACGGTGGGTCAGTCAAAACATAATACATTAAGGACACCAATACTTAATAGAATCTATCCAGGTCAAAAAGGATAAAAGAAAGGATATAAAGGGTATTATTCTCTTCACCTAATGAATCCCCAAATTTGTAAGGACTGGTAGAGTTTTAGTAACAAATCAATGAGACATATGTTTAACCTGAAGTTTGTTTTACTATCTATATAAGAAATATAGTCATTAAACCTTTTCCATGTTGTCAAGCATTCTACTAAATATTTTGCATTTATTCATATTTCATTCTTATAAAAAATCCTATGTAGTATACTATCATCACCTTACTTTGGAAATCAAAATATGCTAAAAGGCAGTGTGTTTTACTGGTATATTGCAAAGGTATATAAAATAATAACCACTCTTTATGAAGGTTTGATTACATCTATTAGTCTTGATATAATTGTGGCCTCTCTAGCTTCTTTACATTCCCAAATGATATAATTTTAATTTAAAAATATATCCACATAATATACTTTGCAAGCGCTGTCTCAAATAAAAATTATATTAAGGCCTTGGGTATGTGGCTCAGTTGTTAAGAGCTCATGGGTTCATACTGAGTACCAAATTAATAAATACATAAAAAATAAAAAATTATATCCAAATTCCTCAAACTCACTGAACTGATTTTATAACTTTACATGGGACCTCAAATTCCTCAAAAGCGTGAACTTCATCCTGCATTTTCACACGTATGGAATTCCTTACTCCCAACCTAAAATTCTTCAGTTTACCTGATGCAGTAGTGTTGACTTTCACTTAAGTTGTTCTTGTCCAACTACAGTCTTCCATGATAGTTTTTTTCTCATTTTTCATTTTTCTTTCTACTGCTGCCACTCTGGGCTATATTTTTATTGAATTACCTCAAATATTATCTCACTGATTCTTGTACCTTACATCTTATAATTTGTTCATTTCAAGAAATTTTAGTTGCTAGCATTTACTATTATACAGGCATTGTAAGATACTGTGGTGAACAAAAAAGAGACACAGATTCCTTTGAATCGTGGTCATTATAGTCGCTTTAAATACTGAGAATACCACCTCTAATTACAAAACCTAAAATTTGCCAGGCACATTGGTACATGCTACGTACATCAGTGACTCAAGTTGCTGAGACAGGAGGATTGGATGTTCAAAAGGCCAGCCTCAAACAATTTTTAGCAAGTTTCTTTCTCAAATAAAAACTAAAAAGCAAAAGAAAAGGCAGGGCATAGAAAACTCAGGGGTAGAATGTTCTTGGGTTCGATCCCCCAGTACACTGCAACTTCAACTGCAGCAACAAAACCCGATGAAGTTGGATCCTACTCTTTTGACATACAATTTCAAGTCTACAACTTAGTTTTTAAATTACTTCCAAATACTGCCCCAAACTAATTAATTTCTTTTATCATTGCTCAACACCAAACTCTATTATATGGTAAGGAAAAATTCATTATCCTAAAGAAGAATGTGGTACATTTACACAATGGAATATGAATCAGCTATAAAGAGAAATGGAAATTGACATTTGCTGGGTAATACAGATGGATTATTGGTTAATATCATGCCTAATGTTTAATAGCCAATTCCCCTTCCCCCCCAAATAAACACCACAAATGTCGAAGGTCTTCTCTGATATGTGGATACTAAATCACAATAAGAGGAAGAGTAGGATGATTACAAACAATTTTTGGATTAGACAGTGGTGAATGAAGGAAAGGGCAGGGGGAATGGGTATAGGAAGGAGGTGTAGAGATTGATAGGGACAATATTTTCTTTTGTGCATAATGAATGTATGACCAACCTATTTCCACATCATTGTACAAACCAGCATATAGTGGAGTGATATTCCTTGTATGTTTAATATGTCAAAATGTAGTTCTTTCTGTCATGTTTAACTAATAAGAACAAATATTTTTTAAATCTCATTATCCTTCAAATAAAATATTTTTTCCCTAATTCTGTACTATTTCTCTGTGTGTATCTTCCATGTGTTTTTTTTTCAGCTTTCTTCATTGATTACAAGAGCAACTACTCAATGACCAACCAACAGGTCAGTAAGAAATCATATTATCTGTCCTGTCATAAAATATTGTCCTTAATTTTTAAATTCAATGTGTTTATTCTTGGATATTGCTATTGAACTTTTTATTTTCACAAGTGTTTCTATTTTTTGTCTTGAAGTGCATAAAGTTCACATTGAGAGTACTTCATTAGCCCTTTATGACATCTTGATTACAATTCTTTGCTTTTAAGCTAAAAGAGAACATTATTAAATGATTGCATTCACAGAATAGATGTAAGGTTTTGGCAAGATTCAAATTCTCAGGGATTAGATGTGTTCTTTTTATTATTTTATTAAAATATGTATGTATTGGGCTTGGATTGTAGCTCAGTGTGTAGAGAGCTTGCACTCCACATTTGAGGCTCTGGGTTCAAAAAATCAGCACCAGATAAAAATAAAAAAAAATGAAAGGTATTGTGTTTATCTTCAACTAAAAAAAAATATTAAAAATACTGTACACATAGTACATATATTTAATATTACAAGATCTCATTTACAAAATAAAATGTATATCATAATATGTGTAATATTTTTATTACTTTATGTAGCATATATTTCTTTAACAAAGTAACAAAAGTTTTGTTATACAAAAGAAAAGAAGACCACTATCCATCTGTTCTTCTATTCACTCACGATTTTTATTACAATCAATAATACTAAATATTAATGAGTTTAAAAGCAGCATAATTCTAACGGTGGCTGAGGATTTCCGCCCCTTTAATGTAGACAAACTCTATTAATTTTACCTAGGGACAGGTAAATTTGTTAATTTCTAATTATTTTTTATGGCCATATTATTTATAACGTATTTGTGAAGTATAATGTGATGTTTTGATTGATGTGTATATTGTCGAGTGATCAATTCAGGGTAAATACTTATCTTTCACACTTAAAATTAATCAATGTCTTTAGGTGATTACAGCTCACATTTTCACTTTTTAACTAATTTTAAGGATATTGTAATGCCATTTTACCCCCATGTTTAGATTAATTTTGCATCTGTAATCTAAAATAAGGAGAATATTCAGGTGAGCCTGATTTTAAAGCAGATGTTATACTCCAGCTAGTCATTAAGGAGGATGCTCCAGAATGTGAAATATAAGATTTCAACCATGCTGTTGCTGAGAAAAGTTGATTTGAGAAAGAATATGGGTGTCCTCTTTAGTGGTGAATAAATAGCCTGTGTGACAGTCTACCTGCAAGGAAAACCTGTCTACAGCTGCAAGGAAATTCATTCTCCCAAACAATGTGAATTGAGTTTGCAAAAAGATGTTTACCCAAGAACCTCTATACAATGACTCAGCTCTGAATGACACCTTGATTTTTTTTGAGCAGAGAACCCATCCAGGGACATGTTGGATTTCTGACCATATACATGAAATATTGTATACAAAACAGATACTATCTTAAAGCCACCAAAGTTTTTTGTGATTATTTTTTACACAGCAAACAGACATCTAATACATAAACATTTGGAGGAAAAAAAAGGAAAGTGGTAAATATGGATAAAAACTTCTCATGTGTCCATAAGCCAATTTTTGAAAGAAAAAAAATACGTGTCTTAAATCATTGTCTTCTCTTAAATATTGTACTCTGAGCTGACATGCTTGTTTATATGAGGTCTAAAATATCCTCCTATAACCTCCTATTATCTAAAAAACTCTTCAGAAACTCTAATCTTTTCAATCTTCTCTTTTAGATTACATTGCTGAGAAGTCCTATTATTAATTACTTAGTGTACCTGGACAGGAATAGGTTAAATTAGTAAGTGTTATGAAAGATACATTATGTGGTATCAAGATAACTTAAAGGACTGTAATATCATTCACTTTTCTAAAAAGAACTTATCGCACACATCATCCATGTTATGGGTTTGAATTGTTATCTCTACAAAAGGTATGTTGAAGTCTAAATCCCAGTACATCAAAATGTGAACTTACATTGGAAATAGAGTAATTGAACATGTAATTATTAAGACAAGGTCATATGATTGGTATCATTATAAGTGGGATTAGAGTATGATTCCAAGGAAGAAAGCCATACAAAAATGGAGGCAGGGAGATTTAATTTATGCTTTCCACAAGACAGGAACACTGGGCTTCCCAAAGCTGGAACAGGCTCTTGAAAGTGAAATACTTTAGTGGATTTGGTAGGAGCCACATTCCTTGGCAGATACTTTGTTTAGACTTTGAGTCTCCATAACTGTGGGAAATATACTTCTATTTTTTTAAAAATGCAATTTGTTGTACTTTGTTAGAGGAAATCCTAGAAACCAATATAGATTCTGGTAATAGGCAGAGTACAGCTGTAAAAATTCCTATAATAATTAGAGGTGGTTTATGTAATGACGTAATAAGTAGGAAGGCTGGAATAAGTTTGAAGCCAGTTAATAAATAAAACAGGGGAGATCCAACGATGGAGGATTTGAGGAGACGCACTTCAGGACACAGCTCCGTGGAAAGAATCCAACAAAGCAGATAAATTGCCTTTCATTATATATTTATGGACTGAAAATTCCTGATATCCTGGATGGTTTGATTACCACTACCAGAGAGTAGAAAGAGACCAAAACTGTCTGCAGCGGCTGGAGCCGCGAGGCTCCTGCAAAACCGCATGGGCGGTGCACAGGCCGTGCGAAACAAGGTCGTGTGAGGTGGACCGCGCTACTGCTGCAACCCAGCCAAACTCACTGTACACCAGCGTGAATCCGGCGATAAAACCAGCGATAACAGCCGGCCGGGATTGGTGCTGGGGAGCAGGGAGACCGCGGGTCCACACAACAGTTAGGAAATCCACAATACTGCTCTGACGCGACCCTCGGTACTGGGGCCCCGGACAGAGCCGGCGCAGAGATCTGCGATCAGAAAACAGGCCGGCGGAGTGGAGACGGGCTACAGTCTGATAGGCAGCGCTGTCCTGCACTACAGTCAAAGGTGTAGTCTTCCCAGTGCGCGATTCGGCTAAGGATACGGGAGTCTGGGAGTCTGCGAGAAGCAGCTGTTGATCTGGGAAGGAGTGCACCGCCATCTTTGAAAGCTGCTGGGGCTGAGTTACTGCAAATGGGGAGGAGACGGAGAGCGGGACTTGCTGCTGCCACTAAGCCAGTGACTCTCCATGCTCTCTTAAAAGGACAAGCGTTCATTTTGGGTGTGAGACATGGTTGGTCAGCAGGGGAAGGCGTTTATGAGGGCTGGGCACAGCGGGCCAACAGGGGGGGGGGGAGGCTGCCATACTGTGGGGTGGGACTTGGGGGACGGTGGTTCCTTACTGGATGATACCCCCTTGCACGGCGCTACATTCATTCTGACTGACGACACATGGTCCCCTGGGGGCCAATCTCTTTCACTTGAAAAAAAACCGTGCAGCGCTGGCCTAGGATGCAGCCTTGATTTCAATCGACAGGATCACAGACTGTTGATTCCAATTAGCAAATTGGTTTGAACTGGAAAAGGACATAAAAAAGAGGGGGGCTTCCCTGGGCCCCGTTTTGTCGGAGGACTTGGGGTTTTGACTTTTTTTTTGTTTTTTTTTCCTTCCTTCTTTTTATTGGGTTGCGTGATTTTTTTGGATTGAAGGGATGGAGTTTTTGTTTGTTTGTTTGTTTGTATGTATGTTTGTTTATTTTTTTCTTTTTCTTTTTATTGGCTTTGGTTTTATTCTGGCTTTCTGCTTTTTTTTTTTTCTTCGCATTGATTGGTTAGTGTCGCTTATTCTGCTTCCGCTCCCTTTTTTTTTCTTTCATTCTTTTACTCCTGTCTCATCACTTGTATCTCTTTTCTTCATCCTTCAATCTCTTCATGTTTTACAATCCTGCCCAGTGCCTACTAAACAGTGGCCAAAAACAAGTTATACGCAAAACTTGGGATTTCTAGAACCGCGCGCAATTGAAATGGGTAGCAAAGTGGTGTTATATATAGTTTACTCCTCTATTTCCTTGATTCTCTCTCTCCTCTCTCTTACACCAATTCTACTCTTTTATCATTTTTTTTCTTTTCCAACTTACTATATATATAAATTGATCTTTTTACCTAATTGTCAACCCCATTCTCTTTCTTCCATCGTCTAACTGATACTAAACCACTTCCCACTAAACCATTTCAATAGATTATCTCTTTTCATACTTTCCAAGAAAGAACAATTCAAGACACTTCCTTCTTCCTAAACATAACACCTCTGTATCCAATACTTGAAGCTATAAAACCCTATCAGAAGCGTAACAGAGTAAATTGGAAATAATATCTGGGTATACAAAATCTGTACATTGTGATCAAAACTTGGATTTTCTGAATAGAAAAGTGTTAGGTTTTAAAAGTGTAAAGGAATTATAAGGTGATCTGATAGCATTGTACTACAGGAACAACATAAGGCTTTAAGGTAAAATCGAAACAGTCAAGGTCCCACAGTGCAGGAAGAATAGACACACAAGCAACATGAAAAAACAAGGAAAGAAAATGACACAAAACAAATCAAGATACCTCATCGGCAGATGTCATGGCAAGCACAGTTGGTCAAATGCCAGAGATGGAATTTAGAAATTACATATGCCAAATGTTTATGGAACTTAAGAATGAACTCAAAAATGAGATGAGGGGAGCAGGTACAGGAGGCAAAAAAGATCATTTTGACAAAGAACTCCAAAAAACAATACAGGAAGTAAAAGATTACTTCAATAGGGAAATAGAGGCTCTAAAGAGAATCCAAACAGAAATTCCAGAAATGAAAGAAGCAATAAACCAAAATAAAAGCTCAATTGAAAACATCTCCAACAGAATAGACCACTTGGAAGAAAGAACCTCAGACAATGAAGACAAAATATATGTCCTAGAGAAGAATTTAAACCATACAGCAAAACTTTGTTAGTAATCATGAACATAACATCCAGGAATTATGGGACAGCATAAAAAGACCAAACTTAAGAGTGATCGGCGTAGAGGAAGGGCAGAGTTTCAAGCCAAAGGATATGAGTAATCTATTTAATGAAATAATTACAGAAAATTTTCCAAGCTTGAGGAATGAAATGGAAAACCAAGTTCAAGAGGCATATTTCGAACACCAAACAAACAAAATCTCAACAGATCCACACCTAGGACACATTATAATGAAAATGCCTAATACACTGAGCAAGGAGAGAATACTTAAAAGCCACAAGAGATAAGGAAGCAAATTACATATAGGGGGAAAACAATCAGGGACTATGTTCAGATTTTTCAACCCAGACCTTAAAAGCAAGAAGATCCTGGAATAGCATATTTCAAGCTCTGAAAGAAAAGGGATGTCAACCAAGAATCTTATATCCAGCAAAATTAAGCTTTTAGAGATTCGGAAGATTGAAATAAAAACCTTCCACGACAAGCAAAAGTTAAAAGATTTCACAACTCGAAAGCCAGCACTTCAGAGCATCCTGGGCAACATTTTTCATGAAGAAGAAGAGAAAGATGATAACGGAAAAAATCACCAAAGGGAGATATTAAACTAAAGGAAATACCAACCAGAAGAGAAAACCTAAATCAAGCTAAAGACCATAATTCAAATAAAAATGGATGGGAATAAAAATCACTTCAATTTATAACCCTGAATGTTAATGGCCTAAAAACTATGCCAATCAAAAGACACAGATTATCAGAATGGATTTAAAAGAAATGACCCAACAATTTGCTTGTCTCCAAGAAACACACCTCATAGAAAAAGACATCAACCAGACTGAAAGTGAAAGGACTGGGAAAAGTCTTATCACTCACATGGCCGGCGGAAGCAATGCAGGGGTTTCCCATTCTCATATCAAATATTAGGTAGACTTCAAACCAAAATTATTCAAGAGGGGACAAAGATGGATATTTCTTATTACTTAAAGGGAACCATCCATCAACAGGATATAACAAATCATAAATCTGTATGCCCCAATTAATGGAGCAACCTACATTCATCCAAACAAACGCTTCTTAAGTTCAAGAGTTAAATAGACCACAACACAGTTATTCTAGGGCGACTTCAACACACCTCTCTCACCAATGGATAGATCATCCAAACAAAAAGCTAAACATAAGAAACTTTAAGCCTCCTCAAAACAATTAACAATTTAGACCTAACGGGACATATATAGAATATTTCATCCCTCAAATAAACGAATACACATTTTTTCAGCAGCAAATGGCTCCTTCTCCTAAAATAAGACATATATTATGTCACAAAGGCAACTTCTCAGCAAATATAAAAAAAATAGAGATACTACCCTGCATGCTATTGGACCATAAAGGGATGAAATTGGAATAATCAACGACAAAAAACAAGGGATTAAGAAAAACTACTCCATTCATCTGGCAGCTAAAACTACATGTTACTGAATGAAACAAGGGGTTGATAGAAGACATCCAAAGAGGAGATCAGATCAAAAAATTACTTAGAGGTAAATGAGAACCACCGATTACATCATATAGAAATCTTCTGGGACACTATGAAGGCGAGTTCAGTAGTAGTTAAGAGGAATAAAATTTCATTGCCACTGAGTTCCCATTCATTAAGAGGAAAAAAAAACCAACAAATAAATGACCACTTAACATCCCTCCACCTCCAATGCATTAGAAAAAGAAGAACAGACCAACTCCAATGTGCAGTAGAAGACAGGAAAATAATTTAAAAATCAGTGCCAAATATTAATGAAAATTGAGGACTAAAGGAAACCATTCAAAGAATTGACTAATTAACTAAAAGTTGGTTCTTTGAAAAAATAAACACAAATTGGACAGACCCCTTAGAGCCCAATGCTAACGAACAAGAAGAAGAGAGGAAAAAACTCAAATAACTTACCATTTGTGATGGAAAAATGGGAATTTCACAACATAACACCTCAGAATATACCGAATATTATTAGAAATTACTATTGAAAACTTGTATCTCTAATAAAAATAGGAAAATACTGAATGCATTGACAAGTTTTTTCTAGAGTCATATGATTTGCCTAAAACTGGATGTGGAGGCTTTACATAATTTAAAAAGATCAATTACAAGCGAAAGAAATAGTAATAGATAGTTGTCATCATTAAAAGCTAACCAACAAGGAAAAGTCCGGAACTGCATGGAAAGTGTTCTTACAAGCTCAAGTTCTATAAGACTTTTCAAAGAATAAACTAATACCAATGCTCTTCAAAACTATTTCAAGAAATGGAAAAAAGAGAGAGCTCTTCCAGACTCCTTTTATATGAGGGCCAATATTACATTAATTCCATAGCCAGGCTCAAAGACACAATCCAAAAAAGAAAACTTCAGGCCTCACACATCTCTTTAAATGGAACATACGATGCATAAAATATCCTCAACAATTTCCTGGCCAAATTGGATAATTTTAAAAAAACCCAAAAACATATCAAAAAGATAGTGCACCCATGATCATGTGGGTTTTATCCCTGGGATGTACAAGGATGTTTACAATATTCGGCAAATCATATTAAAACATAAATCCATCAACATCAATAGGCTTAAAGACAAAAAAAAATCATATGATCATCTCAATTGATGCAGAAAAAAGCTATTTGACCAATTTTACAACACCCCCTTTATGTTCTAAACACTAGGAAATAATTAGGAATATTCAGGGAACATATCTTATCCATAATAAAAAGCTATTTATGCAAGGCCTCGAGCTATCAATTTTCTTAAATGGAGAAAACATTGAAAGCGATTTCCTCTATAAACTGGAACATGTCAGGGATTGTCCCCTTTCAACTCCCTGCTTATTTTAACATCAGTTAATGGAAACTCTGGCCAGTGCAATTAGGACCCGACGACAAGAAATTAAAGGGGATCCAGTTAGGGAAAAGAAGAGCTCAATTTAGCACTATTTGCTTGATGACATGATAATCTACCTAGATGACCCAAAAAAAACTCCTACCAGAAAAACTTTTTTACAACTAGTAAACGAATTTGGTAAAGTTGCAGGATACACAATCAATTACACATTAAGTCTAAAGGCACATTTGTGTACCATCAGCGTACAAAGACTCTGAAAGGGAAATGATGTGAAATAATACCCCATTATGCTATAGCATCACAAAAAAAATAAAAATACTTGGGAGAATTCAACCTAACTGAATGTGGTGAAAGGAACCTTTTTTTTTGTTTTTTTTATTTTTAATGACATTAATTTTAGAAACAATTAAAAGAAAGAAATTCTAGATGAACTCATGAACAGAAAGATGGAATAAGACCTTCCTTGCCTCTTGGATTAGGTAGTAGAATTAATATTGTCAAAATGTCCATTACTACCCAAAAGCATTATACCAGATTTATATGCAATTCCTATCAAAATCCACAATGTCATTCGTCAAAGGAAATAGAAAAATAGCAAGGTCATAGAAATTCATCTGGAAAAATAAGAGGGACCCAGAATAGCCAAAGCAATCCTGAGCAAGGAAAGTGAAGCATGGGGGCAATCACCATAACCAGGACTTTAAATTATCCTATAGTGGCAATATGTAAAATAATAACCAGCATGGTATTGGCTCCAAAAACAGGACTGGTGAACCAATGTTTACAGTATTGAGGCTACTGGAGGACTAATACATTTAAATTTTCAGCTATCTCACATATGTTATGACCAAAGGTGACAGAAAAATGTAAAATGGAGTAGAAAGGATAGACTCCTAAACAATTCGGATGCTGGGAAAACTGGAAAATCCATATGCACCCAAAATGAAATTAAACCTTTATCCTCTCACCATGCACAAAACTCAATTCAAAGTGGGATCAAAGACCTAGGAATTCGGACCAGTGAACCATACACCTAATAGTAAGAAAAAGTAAGCTCCAATTTCCAACACATGTTGGAATTAGGCCCCAAGTTCCTTAATATGAATCACTTGTAGCGCATGAATTACTACCAAGAAATATTAATGATTGGGATAGATTTAAAACTTAAAATTTGCTTTTTTTCAGCAAAAGAAAACAATCAGTGTGGTGAATAGAGTGAGCCAACTAATTTGGAAACAAATATTTAATACATGCACATCAGACAGTGCACTAATCTCTAGAAATATATATAAAGGAACTCATAAAAAACTTTACTACTAAAAATACAAATAACCAAATCAATAAATGGGCCTAAGGAATTTGAGCAGAAGACAACTCTCAGAAGAAGACTACATGATTAATCAACAAATGCATGAAAAAAATGTTCAACATCGCTGGGCAATTAAGAGAAAATGCAAATTCAAAATAACTACTCTAAGATTTCACTTCACTCCAGTCCAGATTGGCAGCCATCAAGAAACACACAAGCAACAATAAATGTTGGAGAGGATTGTGGAGAAAAAGGCACACTCCATACATTGCTGATGGGACTGCAAAATGGTGCAAACCGTTATGGAAAGGCCAGTCAGTATGGTGATTTCTTGGAATACTGGGAATGGAAACCATCATAATGAACCCAGCCATCCCACGTCTTGGGTCTATTCCCAAAGGACTTATAAAAACAGCATATTACAGTGACACAGCCTATCTCAATGTTTGGTAGCCTGGCCACAATTCTCATATAGCTAGGTTGTGGGGAATCAACATAGAGGTCCCTCCAGCAATTGAAGGAGGATTAAGAAATAATTGTGGTATAATTACGCACAATTGGAATTATTACCTCTGCCCATAAAAGAAATACAATTTAATCGGCATTTGCAGGGTTAACTGGATCGGAAGTTGGAACGGACACTAATTGCTAAGTGTAGTTAGTCAGATACTCAAAAATCCAAAGTAAGTACACTAATGTTATCTCTTTATATAAGGAGGCTATTTCAAAGTTTTGGTTGGATGGGGGTACATTGGGAGGATTAGAGGAACACTAGAATGGTCAAGGGAAGGGAGGGTTAAGGGTCGGGAGGGAGCAAACGAGGGGAGGGCAAGGGCGGGAGCAAAAAAAAGATGGTTGAATGACGACGGATTTCATTTTCCTTATTGCAATGATTTGAAGGTCCTGAAATCGCTACGAATATACTTTGTATACATTCAGTTGTATGTAAAAATGATACTAAATTATATGCCCACTATGAGTCTTGTTACATATTAAAAAATTATAATAATAAAGTACAATTAAAAAGAAAAAAATAAATATGAATATTGTAGGATGTGTAATGAGGTCTCAGAAATAAGAAAGAAAAGCCCCAATAAAGGAAAAAATGGTACTTTCAGCTTTGAGACACACATGCTTTAATCCTGTACAGATTGTTGCTAGATATACTGGAATTCAAGTATTTCTGGGGTGTTCTCTGTATGAATGCTATTTGATCGGTTATAAGTCACGGGAGAAAAGATGTTCTGTGTTATAAAGTGCCAGATAACTCATTCTGTATCTTGTTCTCTGCTGATGTGGAAAAAAACATAACTTGTAAAAGATGTACTTGAATATTTGATGAAGAGATTTCCAAAGTGTAGATGGTGCACCCTGGTATGACCTTGCCATTTATACTAAAATATGAGGAGGATAAGAGAAAAATTTTAGGAAGCAAGTGAACGTGCATATCATAAAACAACAAAAAGAAAAGAACAAGCACTTTGTGTGGAAATTCTGAACTCAACCAAATAGTGTGTTCGGGATAATTAACCCCAAGGATTTTGTTGGAAGGGTAACCATTTCAGTACAGATTTGTACATGTGATTTATGGACACCAAATATCATCTCAGATGCATTGAGGTGTATGAGGTGTTTTCCAAGGAAGTTTCTTTGTTAAAAACTTGTGTTTAATGGGGAAAGACTTCTTTGATATCCTAGGGAAGAACAACAAGAATTTTTGAGGATTTTATCATCAGCAGAAAAAATGATTGCTACTAATCCAAAATGAGCAGAGACAGATACGAATGAAGAATGAAATTGTTCCAAAGGCAGGAAATACTGCTTGTAGAAGATTGATGGGACTGATAGTACCTCAAATGAAACCTCCATCCAGCAGACCAGAGAAACTTAAACATCAAAATGATAGGTATTACTATTCTCATACTTTGAAAATCTCATGGAATTTTTTCAGCTGCATTTGGATATGTTGATACATAACTCTTTTTCGTGAATATATTCCTTTTAAGAATAGTATTATCTTTTCTTGTGATGTTCCAATCAATGTTTATAAAAGCAGATGGCTTTTTTCACCACAGGTCTCATAAGAAGAATTTTGCCACAGAATAGAACCATACAGAATCCATCACTGATTTTAGGTGATTTAAAGATGATATTTGCAACCACCAATCCATTTACTGCAAATGCCATGGTTTCTATTCTATTTTTGGTGCTGAGTAGTGTTCCATTGTGTATATATACCATTGTTTCCCATATCCATTCATTTGCTGATGGGCATAATGCTAAGTGGGAAGTTAGCCAATCCCAAAAAATCAATAGGTCGAATGATCTCTTTGATCAGATAATATACTAAAGGCTAGTGAGAGGAATGAGAGGAATGATAGAGCTTTAAATAGAACAAAGGGGGGGAAGGCGAGGGGGCAAGGGTATAGGAATAATGAAGAATGAGTTATCCATGATTACCCTATAATGACATGTATGGAAAAACACAATTGTTGTATAAATTTATTTTATTAATAAAAGCAAACTTGGAAAAATTGTGCTATTTATATGTAATTTGAATGAAATGTACTCTGCAACAGGTGTATAACCAAATTTGAATAATAAAATAAATGATAAAAATTTTTTAAAAAGATGATATTGGCAAGTTATGTTAGTTGATGCTATTAATGGAATTGGTTGTGGCAGAAGAAATCAGGGATGAAATTTTAAAATTCTGTGAGGTCACTGAGAATAGCAACATAACATATCATACATATTTATGGGACACTATGAAAGGCAGTTCTAAGAGGAAAGTTCATTAACATTGAGTTCATTCATTAAATAATAGAAAAACACAAATAAATATACATTAATATTACAACTCAAATTCTTAGAAAATAGACAAACAACATCAAAACCAAAAGAATTAAAAAACAAAAAATAATAAAAATCAAAGCCAAAATCTATGAATTTGAAAACAGATGAAACAATTCTAGAAATCAAACAAAAGTTGTTCTTTGAAAATAAAATAGAAATAAAATTGATAACTCTCAGCCACACTAATAAAGAGAAAGAGAAACAAATACTCAAATTACCTTAACTTCATGGTATGAAAGGAAATATCATGAAGGGTATTGACTGAAAGACACACAATAATCAGAAAATATTTTGAAAATATATACTCTTATAAAATAGAAAATCTTGAAGACATTGAAAATGAATCAAGGAGACATAAAATTTTAAATATATCAATTTCAAGCAATGAAATAGAAGACATAATTAAAAGACTACAAACTAAGAAAAGCCCAAAGACCAGACAAATCTTCAACTGAGTTTTACACAGACTTCAAAAGAATTAACACCAATACTCTTCACCATCATTCCAGGTAAATAGAGTAAAGGAAAGAACCCTCTTGACAAAATTATTCTATGAAGCTAGTATCATCCTGATACCAAAAAACCCCCAAGGGGGGGGGGTGGGGGACAACGCCCATCAAGCAAAGGAAGCTTCAGGACGAATATCCCTGTTTGAACATAGATGCAATAAATTCTTAATTAAAAACTTCTGGCAAATCACATAGGCAAAACCATAATAAGAAGATAATGCACCATTGATCCATGTGGGGTCATCAAGGCATGGGAGGTGGTTTACATACAGAAGGAATAAACACACTCCTTTTCACCTCAAGGGAATAAAAACAGGAACATTATGATTATGCTCAATAGAAACAAAAGTAGCCATTTGAAAAAATATTAGCACCCACTCATGTTCAAAGCACTAGAAAAAACTAGGGATAGTAGGAACATACTCAACATTGAAAAAAATTATAGATGTGAAACCTAACGCACAGAATCATTCTAAATGGAGAAAAATTGAAAGAATTTCTTTCTAAAAAAAATCTTGAACAAGACAAGGATTTCCATCTTATTTTACCACTTTTATTCAATTTCATCCTTTAAACTCCTAGCCAGAGCAGCAATTAGACAGAAGAAAGAAATTAAAGGGATATGAATAGGAAAAGAAGAACTCTAATTATCCTATTGTCCAATGACATGATTACTATCCCCATATACAGGAGACCAAAAAAACTCCACAAAAAACTTCTATAGCACATAAATGATTCAGCAAAGTAGCAGATACAAATTAAACACCATAGATGAATTATGTTCCTATACATCAGTTATGAATCAACACAAAGAAGAAATTAGAAAACTACCCCATACAAAGTAGCCTCAAATAATATTGGTAAGTTGGAAAGTTCTCACATGTTCTTGGATTAAGCAGAATTAACATTGTCAAAATGTCCATACTACAACTTGGGTTACAGTTTTTAATTTCAATTGCGATTTAAAATACCATTGGCATTCTTATAGGAAGTTAGAAAATGGCTGTCATATAATTCTTTGGAAAATAAGAGCCCAGAATATCACAATGCAGATCCTCAGCAAGAAAACTGAGTAGGTTGGGCACATATTACCAGACCTAATTATACTACAGAGCAATGAGTAACAAAAGCAAACATGGTATTGGCGCCAAAACAGACACATAAACCATTGATGCAGAAGAATGGACCAATGAGACAAACCACATAAATGCAGTTATTCTCATACTAGGACAAGGCATCACAAAAAACATACATTGGAGAAAAGATAAATAGTCCTCAACAAATGGTGCTGGGAAAAACTGGACTCTGTATGTAGCTAAATTAAATTAACCCACTATTTCTCACCCTGCACAAAACTCAACTCAATGGGAATCATGGATTTGTGTATCTGAACCAGAGACTTGAAACCTATTAGGAAGAAAAAGTAGGCCCAAATCACAGCAGGTAGTCTTAGGAACTATCTTCCTTAACAAGACTTCTAAAGCACAAGAAATAGTAAAATCAAGTATCAACAAATGGAATGGAATATCAAACTAAAAATTCAAAATAAAAGGAAAAAAGAACAGAATGTGAGAACTTTCTTTGCCACCAGAAACCTCAAAATAGAGCCATAGTTCCAGGATATATTTAAAGAATCAAAACTTAATGCAGAAAAAAAATAAAATAATCATTAATAGATGGGCGCTAAGAAATTGACAGGCACTTCACAGAAAGAAGAATATGGTCAGTCAAAAATATATGATAATGTGTTTAATTATTTGTAGCAGTAAGAGAAAATGCAAATTAAGACTACACTCCATTCAGAAAGGCAATTATAAAGAATGCCAAACTAACAATAAATTTTGGTGGAGGATGTGGAGGAAGCAAGGTACTCTCATCATTGGTGGGGTACTGCATATTGGTGCAACCCACTTGGAAGCAGTATGGATTAGTCCTCAGAAAATTTGGAATATCTAACACCATTTCACTCAGTTTTTCTCTCTCCTTGGTCAATTCCCAGAGGACCTTTAAAATCAGCATCTTCAGTGCTACAGTCAACATCAATGTTTATAGCAGCTCAAATTTCACAATAGCTAAATATGGAACCAGCTAGGTTCCCTTCATGGATGAATGGGATAAAGAAATTGTGCTACATTTACCCAAATGGAATATTATTCAGCATAAGAGAAATGAAAATTGAGGCTATTTGATAGTAATTGGAAGAATGGAGAATAACATGCTAAGCAAAATAAGTCAATCTCAAAATAAACCAAAGGCCAAATATTCTCTCTGATAAGCAGATGCTAATTCACAATAAGGGGGGAGGTAGGGAAAGAATAGATAGTGCTTTGGAAAAAGGGGAATGAGGGAAGGGAGGGGAAATGGGAAAACAGGAAAAGTTAGTAGAATGATCAGTATAACGGGTCTATTATTGCTTATATAAATACGAGGACCAGTGTAAAACTCCACACATGTACAACCAGCAGAACGGGAAGTTATACTCACTTATATGTATAATATTATCAAATACATTCTACTGTCAGTCTAACTAATAGAACAAACAAACAAACAAACAAAAAAAGAACTGATAATCTGCACATCTAAATTAGGCCAGTCTCTTTCCATTGCAATGGTCAGTCTATAAAATACATTATAACACCACGAAGATGACCAAAATTCTTAGCACTTCAGGGAGATTTTAAGATGTTGGAGAAAATGAGTTAAAAGTTGGGAGGTAAACTACTAATATTGAGAGGATTCCTTATATAGGTCAGAGTGCTTGAAGTAATCATTTTCTATATATTGTCATATGTGTCCCTCATGATAATACAATTTATCAGAGAGAGGTAGGTGATTATTCTTCATCAGTGTTCCAACAAGTTAGTTAAACTGCTCATTTTGTTCAATTAGTATGTCGCAGAGATAATTTTCAAACCCTGGTCTGTACCAATAAGTTTCAAATTTCTATATATGATATCAATTTAAAATAAGGAAGCATTTGGCATCTAGATTCTCTGTCATAAGCAGTGATAACTTTCATACAAATTTTGTTCCCAAATATATACTGTGACATAGTACTTTATGATTCAAATCCTAGTTCAACTGTGAGTTCTAAATAAATGTCCTGAAAATTAACTAAAGGGAACAATTAATAATTTTTAGGAAAACAATAAGATTTATATCTCTGCAGTTCTAAAGGACATATAGAATATAATGACCCGATCTTGAGATCAAAGGTGCATGAATAAGAAAAATGATTATTCATATGGGGGCAGTGCATTTAGCCCATTATATCTGTAAAGGTATTCAGTTCTTCACATGGCTTGACTTTACATTTTTTCTAATGCAAATAGATGGTCCTATCAAGGTTTCTGTTATTTGGTGTTCAAGTATTTTCCTATAAGTAAGTATTCAAATTCTTTCCATATATTGTGTCTTTTGTAAGACCAAATTCAATAATTTAGGCAGTATTTTTTTAATCACCTAATGTCATCATCTCCGCCTCCTCCTCCCCCTCTCCCCTCCTCCTCCCCCCCTCTCCCCTCCTCCTCCCCACCTCCCCCCCCCCTCCCTCCCCCCTTTTTTTTTTGTTTTGTTTTGTTTTGTTTTGTACCAGGGATTGAAACTGAGGGCTACTTGACACCTCATCCACTCCCCAGCCCGATTGTCTGCATTTTATTTAGAGGACAGGGGTCTCAATGAGTTTTTTAGCCCCTAGCTTTTTGTGAGGATCGCTTTGAATTCTGCTCCTCCTGCCTCAGCCTCCGAGAGTTGCTGGGGATTTAAAGGCTTACATCACGCGCCAGCAATGTGTCCCTTATAAGCGCCAGTCGAGTTTTGTTTTCAATAGTTTTTAGTTATTGCGCGTAACCAAAAGTTAAAAAATATTAAACGGAAAAACTCGAGAAATAGTCAATTGATAACTTCTATTTACATTTTATTATTATAATTTTCTGGTTTAATTGTTGTTAATTTTTATTGGGGGCTATAAGTTAAACTATCATAGTTCATTCATATAATGAGAAACATGGGTATTTATTTATAGAGTTTCGGTATTTGGAGTTCTGGCTTACCCCTGGGGATGTTAGAACAGATCTCCGGAGATAAGAGGGGAACTACATATTAATTATTAAAACTTATTCTCTGAATCCATTAAAATTGATTTCTTGTTCTATGACCAATGTCACTAAGGAATATTAGAGAACTATTTAAACTTTAAAATTTTAAGTCAATAAAATCCAAGGATTATTCATACCTCACAGTGAAGCATTTACTCTTGCATGTAGGAGGAAAAACTTGTGGGCATTCACATGTTATTCTAATTTTTCTGGGGAAAATTATACTTATGGAACATGTGTATGTCTTTTTAATAAATGGAGTTGAATGGTACAGCCACTGAAAAATATACAAAAAATGAATACTTACTGATTATTAAATTAATTTTAAAGTTGTGTATTTATAGAAATAATCATTTTAAAATAAATTGCAAAAATGATTTTAGATTTAGCTCCTACTTTCTTTTTTGATTTCATGATAAACCTAGAAACACTTGGATGTATTTTGTAGATAATATTTAAGTCTAATACTTAACAAAATTTAAGGCACACAGATTTATTTTAATATTTTCTAAATTTAAATATGTAGTGAGATTCTTTTAAAGCCTATGTTTTCTTTGTTTATATATTGTTGT
>JAKELJ010000140.1:37493-67200 GCA_025594165.1 Tamias sibiricus | reverse complement strand
ATCCACAATCACGGGTTTTTTGTTTAGAGCCTATTGGATGTTTACCCTGATTAGGCGAATTTCACTGAAAAGGCCTGTAGTTTAATTCCTCAATGGTTAATGCTAGAACTTTGAAAATGCAGAAAAGCACTTCAGATCACAAGAGCACACTATGCTCCTGTCCTGGTTCAAGTATCTCAAAGCTGAATCACTAGGTAGCAAAAGAGTTTCAAACTCACAGAAAAGCGATTTAGCCAACTGGAAATAATTCCAGATTTCTTAGCTTCTGGGCACTAGGTTCTTTGTGTATTTCAATGAAACTCTGAAAAAATGATTCTCTCATGTGCCTCTCAAGGCTCCCCAAGTTTGGTCATCCCACCATCACGGGTTTTTTGTTTACAGTCTATTGGATGTTTACCCTGATTAGGCGAAAATGCCTGAAAACGCCTGTGAGTTTAATTCTTAAATGGTTAATTGTAGAACTTTAAAAATGCAGAACAACACTTTAGTTCACAAGAGCACACTGTGCTTCTGTCCTGGTTCAAGTATCTCAAAGCTGAATCACTAGGTAGCAAAAGAGTTTCAAACACAGAAAAGTGTTTTAGCCAACTGGAAATACTTCCATGTTTCTTAGCTTGTGGGTACTATGTTTCTTTGTGTATTTCAATGAAACTCTGACAAAATGATTCTCTCTTTTTCCCCTCATGGCTCCCCAAATTTGGTCAATACACCATCACGGGTTTTTTGTTTAGAGCCTATTGGATGTTTACCCTGATTAGGCGAATTTCACTGAAAACGCCTGTTAGTTTAATTCCTCAATGGTTAATGCTAGAACGTTGAAAATGCAGAAAAGCACTTCAGATAACAAGAGCACACTGTGCTTCTTTCATGGTTCAAGTATCTCAAAGCTGAATCACTAGGTAGCAAAAGAGTTTCAAACTCACATAAAAGCATTTTAGCCAACTGGAAATAATTCCATGTTTCTTATCTTCTGGGCACTAGGTTTCTTTGTGTATTTCAATGAAACTCTGAAGAAATGATTCTCTCTTGTGCCCCTCAATGCTCCCCAAGTTTGGTCATCCCACCATCAAGGGTGTTTTGTTTACAGTCTATTGGATGTTTACCCTGATTAGGCGAAAATGCCTGAAAAAGCCTGTGAATTTAATTCTTAAATGATAAATGCTAGAACTTTAAAAACGCAGAAAAACAACACTTTAGTTCACAGCAGCACACTGTGCTTCTCTCCTGGTCAAGTATCTCAAAGCTGAATCACTAGGTAGCAAAAGAGTTTCAAACTCACAGAAAAGAGTTTTAGCCAACTGGAAATAATTCCATGTTTCTTAGCTTGTGGGTACTAGGCTTCTTTGTGTATTTCAATGAAACTCTGAAAAAATGATTCTCTCATGTGACCCCTCAAGGCTCCCCAAGTTTGGTCATCCCACCATCAAGGGTGTTTTGCTTACAGTCTATTGGATGTTTACCCTGATTAGGCGAAAATGCCTGAAAACGCCTGTGAGTTTAATTCTTAAATGGTTAATTCTAGAACTTTAAAAACGCAGAACAACACTTTAGTTCACATAAGCACACTGTGCCTCTATCCTGGTTCAAGTATCTCAAAGCTGAATCACTAGATAGCAAAAGAGTTTCAAACTCACAGAAAAGTGTTTTAGCCAACTGGAAATAATTCCATGTTTCTTAGCTTGTGGGTCATAGGTTTCTTTGTGTATTTCAATGAAACTCTGAAAAAATGATTCTCTCTTGTGCCCCTCATGGCTCCCCAAATTAGGTCCATCCACCATCACGTGTTTTTTGTTTAGAGCCTATTGGATGTTTACCCTGATTAGGCAAATTTCACTGAAAACGCCTGTACTTTAATTTCCTCAATGGTTAATGCTAGAACGTTGAAAATGCAGAAAAGCACTTCAGATCACAAGAGCACACTGTGCTTTTGTCCTGGTTCAAGTATCTCAAAGGTGAATCACTAGGTAGCAAAAGAGTTTCAAACTCACAGAAAAGCGTTTTAGCCAACTGGAAATAATTCCATGTTTCTTAGCTTGTGGGTACTAGGTTTCTTTGTGTATTTCAATGAAACTCTGACAAAATGATTCTCTCATGTGCCCCTCAAGGCTCCCCAAGTTTGGTCATCCCACCATCACGTGTTTTTTGTTTAGAACCTATTGGATGTTTACCCTGATTAGGCGAAAATGCCTGAAAACGCCTGTAGTTTAATTCTTAAATGGTTAATGCTAGAACTTTGAAAACGCAGAAAAGCATTTCAGATCACAAGAGCACACTGTGCTTCTGTCCTGGTTCAAGTATCTCAAAGCTGAATCACTAGGTAGCAAAAGAGTTTCAAACTCACAGAAAAGCGATTTAGCCAAATGGAAATAATTCCATGTTTCTTAGCTTCTGGGGTACTAGTTTCTTTGTGTATTTCCATGAAACTCTGACAAAATGATTCTCTCATGTGCCCCTCAAGGCTCCCCAAGTTTGGTCATCCCACCATCACGTGTTTTTTGTTTAGAGCCTATTGGAGGTTTACCCTGATTAGGCGAAAATGCCTGAAAACGCCTGCGAGTTTAATTCTTAAATGGTTAATTCTAGAACTTTAAAAACGCAGAACAACACTTTAGTTCACAAAAGCACACTGTGCTTCTATCCTGGTTCAAGTATCTCAAAGCTGAATCACTAGATAGCAAAAGAGTTTCAAACTCACAGAAAAGCGTTTTAGCCAACTGGGAATAATTCCATGTTTTTTAGCTTCTGGGTACTAGGTTTCTTTGTTTATTTCAATGAAACTCTGACAAAATGATTCCCTCTTGTGTCCCTCATGGCTCCCCAAATTTGGTCAATCCACAATCACGGTTTTTTTTTTTTAGAGCCTATTGGATGTTTACCCTGATTAGGCGAATTTCACTGAAAAGGCGTGTAGTTTAATTCCTCAATGGTTAATGCTAGAACTTTGAAAATGCAGAAAAGCACTTCAGATCACAAGAGCAAACTGTGCTCCTGTCCTGGTTCAAGTATCTCAAAGCTGAATCACTAGGTAGCAAAAGAGTTTCAAACTCACAGAAAAGCGATTTAGCCAACTGGAAATAATTCCAGATTTCTTAGCTTCTGGGCACTAGGTTCTTTGTGTACTTCAATGAAACTCTGAAAAAATGATTCTCTCATGTGACTCTCAAGGCTCCCCAAGTTTGGTCATCCCACCATCACGGGTTTTTTGTTTACAGTCTATTGGATGTTTACCCTGATTAGGCGAAAATGCCTGAAAACGCCTGTGAGTTTAATTCTTAAATGGTTGATGCTATTACTTTAAAAACGCAGAACAACACTTTAGTTCACAAGAGCACACTGTGCTTCTGTCCTGGTTCAAGTATCTCAAAGCTGAATCACTAGGTAGCAAAAGAGTTTCAAACTCACAGAAAAGCGTTTTAGCCAACCTGGAATTAATTCCATGTTTCTTAGCTTGTGTGTCATAGGTTTCTTTGTGTATTTCAATGAAACTCTGAAAAAATGATTCTCTCTTGTGCCCCTCATGGCTCCCCAAATTAGGTCCATCCCCCATCACGTGTTTTTTGTTTAGAGCCTATTGAATGTTTACCCTGATTAGGCAAATTTCACTGAAAACGCCTGTAGTTTTAATTCCTCAATGGTAATGCTAGAACGTTGAAAATGCAGAAAAGCACTTCAGATCACAAGAGCACACTGTGCTTCTGTCCTGGTTCAAGTATCTCAAAGCTGAATCACTAGGTAGCAAAAGAGTTTCAAACTCACAAAAAAGCGTTTTAGCCAACTGGAAATAATTCCATGTTTCTTAGCTTGTGGGTACTAGGTTTCTTTGTGGATTTCAATGAAACTCTGAAAAAATGATTCTCTCATGTGCCCCTCAAGGCTCCCCAAGTTTGGTCATCCCACCATCACGTGTTTTTTGTTTAGAGCCTATTGGATGTTTACCCTGATTAGGCGAAAATGCCTGAAAACGCCTGTAGTTTAATTCTTAAATGGTTAATGCTAGAACTTTGAAAACGCAGAAAAGCATTTCAGATCACAAGAGCACACTGTGCTTCTGTCCTGGTTCAAGTATCTCAAAGCTGAATCACTAGGTAGCAAAAGAGTTTCAAACTCACATAAAAGCATTTTAGCCAACTGGAAATGATTCCATGTTTCTTAGCTTGTGGGTACTAGGTTTCTTTGTGTATTTCAATGAAACTCTGAAAAAATGATTCTCTCATGTGCCCCTCAAGGCTCCCCACGTTTGGTCATCCCACCATCAAGGGTGTTTTGTTTACAGTCTATTGGAGGTTTACCCTGATTAGGCGAAAATGACTGAAAACGCCTGTGAGTTTAATTCTTAAATGGTTATTGCTATTACTTTAAAAACGCAGTAACAACACTTTAGTTCACAAGAGCACACTGTGCTTCTGTCCTGGTTCAAGTATCTCAAAGTGAATCACTAGGTAGCAAAAGAGTTTCAAACTCACAGAAAAGCGTTTTAGCCAACTGGAAATGCTTCCATGTTTCTTAGCTTGTGGGTACTATGTTTCTTTGTGTATTTCAATGAAACTCTGACAAAATGATTCTCTCTTTTTCCCCTCATGGCTCCCCAAATTTGGTCAATCCACCATCACGGGTTTTTTGTTTAGAGCCTATTGGATGTTTACCCTGATTAGGCGAATTTCACTGAAAACGCCTGTTAGATTAATTCTCAATGGTTAATGCTAGAACGTTGAAAATGCAGAAAAGCACTTCAGATCACAAGAGCACACTCTGCTTCTGTCCTGGTTCAAGTATCTCAAAGCTGAATCACTAGGTATCAAAAGAGTTTCAAACTCACAGAAAAGCGTTTTAGCGAACTGGAAATAATTCCATGTTTCTTATCTTCTAGGCACTAGGTTTCTTTGTGTATTTCAATGAAACTCTGAAAAATGATTCTCTCATGTGCCCCTCAAGGCTCCCCAAGTTTGGTCATCCCACCATCAAGGGTGTTTTTTTACAGTCTATTGGATGTTTACCCTGATTAGGCGAAAATGCCTGAAAAAAGCCTGTGAGTTTAATTCTTAAATGTTAATGCTAGAACTTTAAAAACGCAGAACAACACTTTAGTTCACAGCAGCACACTGTGCTTCTCTCCTGGTTCAAGTATCTCAAAGCTGAATCACTAGGTAGCAAAAGAGTTTCAAACTCACAGAAAAAAGAGTTTTAGCCAACTGGAAATAATTCCATGTTTCTTAGCTTGTGGGTACTAGGTTTCTTTGTGTATTTCAATGAAACTCTGAAAAAATGATTCTCTCATGTACCCCTCAAGGCTCCCCAAGTTTGGTCATCCCACCATCAAGGGTGTTTTGTTTACAGTCTATTGGATGTTTACCCTGATTAGGCGAAAATGCCTGAAAACGCCTGTGAGTTTAATTCTTAAATGGTTAATGCTATTACTTTAAAAACGCAGAACAACACTTTAGTTCACAAGAGCACACTGTGCTTCTGTCCTGGTTCAAGTATCTCAAAGCTGAATCACTAGGTAGCAAAAGAGTTTCAAACTCACAGAAAAGCGTTTTAGCCAACTGGAAATAATTCCATGTTTCTTAGCTTGTGGGTACTAGGTTTCTTTGTGTATTTCAATGAAACTCTGACAAAAATGATTCTCTCATGTGCCCCTCAAGGCTCCCCAAGTTTGGTCATCCCACCATCAAGGGTGTTTTGTTTACAGTCTATTGGATGTTTACCCTGATTAGGCGAAAATGCCTGAAAATGCTTGTGAGTTTAATTCTTAAATGGTTAAATGCTAGAACTTTAAAAACGCAGAACAACACTTTAGTTCACAGCAGCACACTGTGCTTCTGTCCTGGTTCAAGTATCTCAAAGCTGAATCACTAGGTAGCAAAAGAGTTTCAAACTCACAGAAAAGAGTTTTAGCCAACTGGAAATAATTCCATGTTTCTTAGCTTGTGGGTACTAGGTTTCTTTGTGTATTTCAATGAAACTCTGAAAAAATGATTCTCTCATGTGCCCCTCAAGGCTCCCCAAGTTTGGTCATCCCACCATCAAGGGTGTTTTGTTTACAGTCTATTGGATGTTTACCCTGATTAGGCGAAAATGCCTGAAAACGCCTGTGAGTTTAATTCTTAAATGGTTAATGCTATTACTTTAAAAATGCAGAACAACACTTTAGTTCACAAGAGCACACTGTGCTTCTGTCCTGGTTCAAGTATCTCAAAGCTGAATCACTAGGTAGCAAAAGAGTTTCAAACTCACAGAAAAGCGTTTTAGCCAACTGGAAATAATTCCATGTTTCTTAGCTTGTGGGTACTAGGTTTCTTTGTGTATTTCAATGAAACTCTGACAAAATGATTCTCTCTTGTGCCCCTCATGGCTCCCCAAATTTGGTCAATCCACCATCACGGGTTTTTTTGTTTAGAGCCTATTGGATGTTTACCCTGATTAGGCGAAAATTTCACTGAAAACGCCTGTAGTTTAATTCCTCAATGGTTAATGCTAGAACTTTAAAAACGCAGAACAACACTTTAGTTCACAAGAGCACACTGTGCTTCTGTCCTGGTTCAAGTATCTCAAAGCTGAATCACTAGGTAGCAAAAGAGTTTCAAACTCACAGAAAAGCGTTTTAGCCAACTGGAAATAATTCCATGTTTCTTAGCTTGTGGGTACTAGGTTTCTTTGTGTATTTCAATGAAACTCTGAAAAAATGATTCTCTCATGTGCCCCTCAAGGCTCCCCAAGTTTGGTCATCCCACCATCACGTGTTTTTTTTTTAGAGCCTATTGGATGTTTACCCTGATTAGGCGAAAATGCCTGAAAAACGCCTGTAGTTTAATTCTTAAATGGTTAATGCTAGAACTTTGAAAACGCAGAAAAGCACTTCAGATCACAAAAGCACACTGTGCTTCTGTCCTGGTTCAAGTATCTCAAAGCTGAATCACTAGGTAGCAAAAGAGTTTCAAACTCACAGAAAAGCGTTTTAGCCAACTGGAAATAATTCCATGTTTCTTAGCTTGTGGGTACTAGGTTTCTTTGTGTATTTCAATGAAACTCTGACAAAATGATTCTCTCATGTGCCCCTCAAGGCTCCCCAAGTTTGGTCATCCCACCATCACGGTGTTTTTGTTTAGAGCCTATTGGATGTTTACCCTGATTAGGCGAAAATGCCTGAAAACGCCTGTGAGTTTAATTCTTAAATGGTTAATGCTAGAACTTTAAAAACGCAGAACAACACTTTAGTTCACAAAGCAGCACACTGTGCTTCTGTCCTGGTTCAAGTATCTCAAAGCTGAATCACTAGGTAGCAAAAGAGTTTCAAACTCACAGAAAAGCGTTTTAGCCAACTGGAAATAATTCCATGTTTCTTAGCTTGTGGGTACTAGGTTTCTTTGTGTATTTCAATGAAACTCTGAAAAAATGATTCTCTCATGTGCCCCTCAAGGCTCCCCAAATTTGGTCAATCCACCATCACGTGTTTTTTGTTTAGAGCCTATTGGATGTTTACCCTGATTAGGCGAAATTTCACTGAAAACGCCTGTAGTTTAATTCCTCAATGGTTAATGCTAGAACTTTGAAAATGCAGAAAAGCACTTCAGATCACAAGAGCACACTGTGCTTCTGTCCTGGTTCAAGTATCTCAAAGCTGAATCACTAGGTAGCAAAAGAGTTTCAAACTCACAGAAAAAGCGTTTTAGCCAACTGGAAATAATTCCATGTTTCTTAGCTTGTGGGTACTAGGTTTCTTTGTGTATTTCAATGAAACTCTGAAAAAATGATTCTCTCTTGTGCCCTCAAGGCTCCCCAAGTTTGGTCATCCCACCATCACGGGTTTTTTGTTTAGAGTCTATTGGATGTTTACCCTGATTAGGCGAAAATTCACTGAAAACGCCTGTGAGTTTAATTCCTTAAATGGTTAATGCTAGAACTTTGAAAATGCAGAAAACACTTTAGTTCACAAGAGCACACTGTGCTTCTGTCCTGGTTCAAGTATCTCAAAGCTGAATCACTAGGTAGCAAAAGAGTTTCAAACTCACAGAAAAGCGTTTTAGCCAACTGGAAATAATTCCATGTTTCTTAGCTTGTGGGTACTAGGTTTCTTTGTGTATTTCAATGAAACTCTGAAAAATGATTCTCTCATGTGCCCCTCAAGGCTCCCCAAGTTTGGTCATCCCACCATCAAGGGTGTTTTGTTTACAGTCTATTGGATGTTTACCCTGATTAGGCGAAAATGCCTGAAAAAAGCCTGTGAGTTTAATTCTTAAATGGTTAAATGCTAGAACTTTAAAAACGCAGAACAACACTTTAGTTCACAGCAGCACACTGTGCTTCTGTCCTGGTTCAAGTATCTCAAAGCTGAATCACTAGGTAGCAAAAGAGTTTCAAACTCACAGAAAAGCGTTTTAGCCAACTGGAAATAATTCCATGTTTCTTAGCTTGTGGGTACTAGGTTTCTTTGTGTATTTCAATGAAACTCTGACATAATGATTCTCTCTTGTGCCCCTCATGGATCCCCAAATTAGGTCAATCCACCATCACGTGTTTTTTGTTTAGAGCCTATTGAATGTTTACCCTGATTAGGCAAAATTTCACAGAAAACGCCTGTAGTTTAATTCCTCAATGGTTAATGCTAGAACGTTGAAAATGCAGAAAAGCACTTCAGATCAAAAGAGCACACTCTGCTTCTGTCCTGGTTCAAGTATCTCAAAGCTGAATCACTAGGTAGCAAAAGAGTTTCAAACTCACAGAAAAGCGTTTTAGCCAACTGGAAATAATTCCATGTTTCTTAGCTTGTAGGTACTAGGTTTCTTTGTGTATTTCAATGAAACTCTGACAAAATGATTCTCTCATGTGCCCCTCAAGGCTCCCCAAGTTTGGTCATCCCACCATCAAGGGTGTTTTGTTTACAGTCTATTGGATATTTACCCTGATTAGACGAAAATGCCTGAAAAAGCCTGTGAGTTTAAATCTTAAATGATTAATGCTAGAACTTTAAAAACGCAGAACAACACTTTAGTTCACAGCAGCACACTGTGCTTCTCTCCTGGTTCAAGTATCTCAAAGCTGAATCACTAGGTAGCAAAAGAGTTTCAAACTCACAGAAAAGAGTTTTAGCCAACTGGAAATAATTCCATGTTTCTTAGTTTGTGGGTACTAGGTTTCTTTGTGAATTTCAATGAAACTCTGAAAAAATGTTTCTCTCATGTACCCCTCAAGGCTCCCCAAGTTTGGTCATCCCACCATCAAGTGTGTTTTGTTTACAGTCTATTGGATGTTTACCCTGATTAGGCGAAAATGCCTGAAAACGCCTGTGAGTTTAATTCTTAAATGGTTAATGCTATTACTTTAAAAACGCAGAACAACACTTTAGTTCACAGCAGCACACTGTGCTTCTGTCCTGGTTCAAGTATATGAAAGCTGAATCACTAGGTAGCAAAAGAGTTTCAAACTCACAGAAAAGTGTTTTAGCCAACTGGAAATAATTCCATGTTTCTTAGCTTGTGGGTCCTAGGTTTCTTTGTGTATTTCAATGAAACTCTGAAATAATGATTCTCTCTTGTGCCCCTCATGGATCCCCAAATTAGGTCAATCCACCATCACGTGTTTTTTGTTTAGAGCCTATTGAATGTTTACCCTGATTAGGCAAATTTCACTGAAAACGCCTGTAGTTTAATTCCTCAATGGTTAATGCTAGAACGTTGAAAATGCAGAAAAGCACTTCAGATCACAAGAGCACACTCTGCTTCTGTCCTGGTTCAAGTATCTCAAAGCTGAATCACTAGGTAGCAAAAGAGTTTCAAACACACAGAAAAGCGTTTTAGCCAACTGGAAATAATTCCATGTTTCTTAGCTTGTAGGTACTAGGTTTCTTTGTGTATTTCAATGAAACTCTGACAAAATGATTCTCTCATGTGCCCTCAAGGCTCCCCAAGTTTGGTCATCCCACCATCAAGGGTGTTTTGTTTACAGTCTATTGGATGTTTACCCTGATTAGGCGAAAATGCCTGAAAAAGCCTGTGAGTTTAATTCTTAAATGATAAATGCTAGAACTTTAAAAACGCAGAACAACACTTTAGTTCACAGCAGCACACTGTGCTTCTCTCCTGGGTCAAGTATCTCAAAGCTGAATCACTAGGTAGCAAAAGAGTTTCAAACTCACAGAAAAGAGTTTTAGCCAACTGGAAATAATTCCATGTTTCTTAGCTTGTGGGTACTAGGCTTCTTTGTGTATTTCAATGAAACTCTGAAAAAATGATTCTCTCATGTACCCCTCAAGGCTCCCCAAGTTTGGTCATCCCACCATCAAGGGTGTTTTGCTTACAGTCTATTGGATGTTTACCCTGATTAGGCGAAAATGCCTGAAAACGCATGTGAGTTTAATTCTTAAATGGTTAATGCTATTACTTTAAAAACGCAGAACAACACTTTAGTTCGCAAGAGCACACTGTGCTTCTTTCCTGGTTCAAGTATCTGAAAGCTGAATCACTAGGTAGCAAAAGAGTTTCAAACTCACAGAAAAGCGTTTTAGCCAACTGGAAATAATTCCATGTTTCTTAGCTTGTGGGTCCTAGGTTTCTTTGTGTATTTCAATGAAACTCTGAAAAAATGATTCTCTCCTTGTGCCCCTCATGGATCCCCAAATTAGGTCAATCCACCATCACGTGTTTTTTGTTTAGAGCCTATTGAATGTTTACCCTGATTAGGCAAATTTCACTGAAAACGCCTGTAGTTTAATTCCTCAATGGTTAATGCTAGAACGTTGAAAATGCAGAAAAGCACTTCAGATCACAAGAGCACACTCTGCTTCTGTCCTGGTTCAAGTATCTCAAAGCTGAATCACTAGGTAGCAAAAGATTTTCAAACTCACAGAAAAGCGTTTTAGCCAACTGGAAATAATTCCATGTTTCTTAGTTTGTAGGTACTAGGTTTCTTTGTGTATTTCAATGAAACTCTGACAAAATGATTCTCTCATGTGCCCCTCAAGGCTCCCAAGTTTGGTCATCCCACCATCAAGGGTGTTTTGTTTACAGTCTATTGGATATTTACCCTGATTAGACGAAAATGCCTGAAAAAGCCTGTGAGTTTAAATCTTAAATGATTAATGCTAGAACTTTAAAAACGCAGAACAACACTTTAGTTCACAGCAGCACACTGTGCTTCTCTCCTGGTTCAAGTATCTCAAAGCTGAATCACTAGGTAGCAAAAGAGTTTCAAACTCACAGAAAAGAGTTTTAGCCAACTGGAAATAATTCCATGTTTCTTAGCTTGTGGGTACTAGGTTTCTTTGTGAATTTCAATGAAACTCTGAAAAAATGATTCTCTCATGTACCCCTCAAGGCTCCCCAAGTTTGGTCATCCCACCATCAAGGGTGTTTTGTTTACAGTCTATTGGATGTTTACCCTGATTAGGCGAAAATGCCTGAAAACGCCTGTGAGTTTAATTCTTAAATGGTTAATGCTATTACTTTAAAAACGCAGAACAACACTTTAGTTCACAGCAGCACACTGTGCTTCTGTCCTGGTTCAAGTATCTGAAAGCTGAATCACTAGGTAGCAAAAGAGTTTCAAACTCACAGAAAAGCGTTTTAGCCAACTGGAAATAATTCCATGTTTCTTAGCTTGTGGGTCCTAGGTTTCTTTGTGTATTTCAATGAAACTCTGACATAATGATTCTCTCTTGTGCCCCTCATGGATCCCCAAATTAGGTCAATCCACCATCACGTGTTTTTTGTTTAGAGCCTATTGAATGTTTACCCTGATTAGGCAAATTTCACAGAAAACGCCTGTAGTTTAATTCCTCAATGGTTAATGCTAGAACGTTGAAAATGCAGAAAAGCACTTCAGATCACAAGAGCACACTCTGCTTCTGTCCTGGTTCAAGTATCTCAAAGCTGAATTACTAGGTAGCAAAAGAGTTTCAAACACACAGAAAAGCGTTTTAGCCAACTGGAAATAATTCCATGTTTCTTAGCTTGTAGGTACTAGGTTTCTTTGTGTATTTCAATGAAACTCTGACAAAATGATTCTCTCATGTGCCCCTCAAGGCTCCCCAAGTTTGGTCATCCCACCATCAAGGGTGTTTTGTTTACAGTCTATTGGATATTTACCCTGATTAGACGAAAATGCCTGAAAAAGCCTGTGAGTTTAAATCTTAAATGATTAATGCTAGAACTTTAAAAACGCAGAACAACACTTTAGTTCACAGCAGCACACTTTGCTTCTCTCCTGGTTCAAGTATCTCAAAGCTGAATCACTAGGTAGCAAAAGAGTTTCAAACTCACAGAAAAGAGTTTTAGTCAACTGGAAATAATTCCATGTTTCTTAGCTTGTGGGTACTAGGTTTCTTTGTGAATTTCAATGAAACTCTGAAAAAATGATTCTCTCATGTACCCCTCAAGGCTCCCCAAGTTTGGTCATCCCACCATCAAGGGTGTTTTGTTTACAGTCTATTGGATGTTTACCCTGATTAGGCGAAAATGCCTGAAAACGCCTGTGAGTTTAATTCTTAAATGGTTAATGCTATTACTTTAAAAACGCAGAAAAACACTTTAGTTCACAGCAGCACACTGTGCTTCTGTCCTGGTTCAAGTATCTGAAAGCTGAATCACTAGGTAGCAAAAGAGTTTCAAACTCACAGAAAAGTGTTTTAGCCAACTGGAAATAATTCCATGTTTCTTAGCTTGTGGGTCCTAGGTTTCTTTGTGTATTTCAATGAAACTCTGACATAATGATTCTCTCTTGTGCCCCTCATGGATCCCCAAATTAGGTCAATCCACCATCACGTGTTTTTTGTTTAGAGCCTATTGAATATTTACCCTGATTAGGCAAATTTCACAGAAAACGCCTGTAGTTTAATTCCTCAATGGTTAATGCTAGAACGTTGAAAATGCAGAAAAGCACTTCAGATCACAAGAGCACACTCTGCTTCTGTCCTGGTTCAAGTATCTCAAAGCTGAATTACTAGGTAGCAAAAGAGTTTCAAACTCACAGAAAAGCGTTTTAGCCAACTGGAAATAATTCCATGTTTCTTAGCTTGTAGGTACTAGGTTTCTTTGTGTATTTCAATGAAACTCTGACAAAATGATTCTCTCATGTGCCCCTCAAGGCTCCCCAAGTTTGGTCATCCCACCATCAAGGGTGTTTTGTTTACAGTCTATTGGATATTTACCCTGATTAGACGAAAATGCCTGAAAAAGCCTGTGAGTTTAAATCTTAAATGATTAATGCTAGAACTTTAAAAACGCAGAACAACACTTTAGTTCACAGCAGCACACTGTGCTTCTCTCCTGGTTCAAGTATCTCAAAGCTGAATCACTAGGTAGCAAAAGAGTTTCAAACTCACAGAAAAGAGTTTTAGCCAACTGGAAATAATTCCATGTTTCTTAGCTTGTGGGTACTAGGTTTCTTTGTGAATTTCAATGAAACTCTGAAAAAATGTTTCTCTCATGTACCCCTCAAGGCTCCCCAAGTTTGGTCATCCCACCATCAAGTGTGTTTTGTTTACAGTCTATTGGATGTTTACCCTGATTAGGCGAAAATGCCTGAAAACGCCTGTGAGTTTAATTCTTAAATGGTTAATGCTATTACTTTAAAAACGCAGAACAACACTTTAGTTCACAGCAGCACACTGTGCTTCTGTCCTGGTTCAAGTATATGAAAGCTGAATCACTAGGTAGCAAAAGAGTTTCAAACTCACAGAAAAGTGTTTTAGCCAACTGGAAATAATTCCATGTTTCTTAGCTTGTGGGTCCTAGGTTTCTTTGTGTATTTCAATGAAACTCTGAAATAATGATTCTCTCTTGTGCCCCTCATGGATCCCCAAATTAGGTCAATCCACCATCACGTGTTTTTTGTTTAGAGCCTATTGAATGTTTACCCTGATTAGGCAAATTTCACTGAAAACGCCTGTAGTTTAATTCCTCAATGGTTAATGCTAGAACGTTGAAAATGCAGAAAAGCACTTCAGATCACAAGAGCACACTCTGCTTCTGTCCTGGTTCAAGTATCTCAAAGCTGAATCACTAGGTAGCAAAAGAGTTTCAAACACACAGAAAAGCGTTTTAGCCAACTGGAAATAATTCCATGTTTCTTAGCTTGTAGGTACTAGGTTTCTTTGTGTATTTCAATGAAACTCTGACAAAATGATTCTCTCATGTGCCCCTCAAGGCTCCCCAAGTTTGGTCATCCCACCATCAAGGGTGTTTTGTTTACAGTCTATTGGATGTTTACCCTGATTAGGCGAAAATGCCTGAAAAAGCCTGTGAGTTTAATTCTTAAATGATAAATGCTAGAACTTTAAAAACGCAGAACAAACACTTTAGTTCACAGCAGCACACTGTGCTTCTCTCCTGGGTCAAGTATCTCAAAGCTGAATCACTAGGTAGCAAAAGAGTTTCAAACTCACAGAAAAGAGTTTTAGCCAACTGGAAATAATTCCATGTTTCTTAGCTTGTGGGTACTAGGCTTCTTTGTGTATTTCAATGAAACTCTGAAAAAATGATTCTCTCATGTACCCCTCAAGGCTCCCCAAGTTTGGTCATCCCACTATCAAGGGTGTTTTGCTTACAGTCTATTGGATGTTTACCCTGATTAGGCGAAAATGCCTGAAAACGCATGTGAGTTTAATTCTTAAATGGTTAATGCTATTACTTTAAAAACGCAGAACAACACTTTAGTTCGCAAGAGCACACTGTGCTTCTTTCCTGGTTCAAGTATCTGAAAGCTGAATCACTAGGTAGCAAAAGAGTTTCAAACTCACAGAAAAGCGTTTTAGCCAACTGGAAATAATTCCATGTTTCTTAGCTTGTGGGTCCTAGGTTTCTTTGTGTATTTCAATGAAACTCTGAAAAAATGATTCTCCCTTGTGCCCCTCATGGATCCCCAAATTAGGTCAATCCACCATCACGTGTTTTTTGTTTAGAGCCTATTGAATGTTTACCCTGATTAGGCAAATTTCACTGAAAACGCCTGTAGTTTAATTCCTCAATGGTTAATGCTAGAACGTTGAAAATGCAGAAAAGCACTTCAGATCACAAGAGCACACTCTGCTTCTGTCCTGGTTCAAGTATCTCAAAGCTGAATCACTAGGTAGCAAAAGATTTTCAAACTCACAGAAAAGCGTTTTAGCCAACTGGAAATAATTCCATGTTTCTTAGTTTGTAGGTACTAGGTTTCTTTGTGTATTTCAATGAAACTCTGACAAAATGATTCTCTCATGTGCCCCTCAAGGCTCCCCAAGTTTGGTCATCCCACCATCAAGGGTGTTTTGTTTACAGTCTATTGGATATTTACCCTGATTAGACGAAAATGCCTGAAAAAGCCTGTGAGTTTAAATCTTAAATGATTAATGCTAGAACTTTAAAAACGCAGAACAACACTTTAGTTCACAGCAGCACACTGTGCTTCTCTCCTGGTTCAAGTATCTCAAAGCTGAATCACTAGGTAGCAAAAGAGTTTCAAACTCACAGAAAAGAGTTTTAGCCAACTGGAAATAATTCCATGTTTCTTAGCTTGTGGGTACTAGGTTTCTTTGTGAATTTCAATGAAACTCTGAAAAAATGTTTCTCTCATGTACCCCTCAAGGGTCCCCAAGTTTGGTCATCCCACCATCAAGGGTGTTTTGTTTACAGTCTATTGGATGTTTACCCTGATTAGGCGAAAATGCCTGAAAACGCCTGTGAGTTTAATTCTTAAATGGTTAATGCTATTACTTTAAAAACGCAGAACAACACTTTAGTTCACAGCAGCACACTGTGCTTCTGTCCTGGTTCAAGTATCTGAAAGCTGAATCACTAGGTAGCAAAAGAGTTTCAAATCACAGAAAAGCGTTTTAGCCAACTGGAAATAATTCCATGTTTCTTAGCTTGTGGGTCCTAGGTTTGTTTGTGTATTTCAATGAAACTCTGACATAATGATTCTCTCTTGTGCCCCTCATGGATCCCCAAATTAGGTCAATCCACCATCACGTGTTTTTTGTTTAGAGCCTATTGAATGTTTACCCTGATTAGGCAAATTTCACAGAAAACGCCTGTAGTTTAATTCCTCAATGGTTAATGCTAGAACGTTGAAAATGCAGAAAAGCACTTCAGATCACAAGAGCACACTCTGCTTCTGTCCTGGTTCAAGTATCTCAAAGCTGAATTACTAGGTAGCAAAAGAGTTTCAAACTCACAGAAAAGCGTTTTAGCCAACTGGAAATAATTCCATGTTTCTTAGCTTGTAGGTACTAGGTTTCTTTGTGTATTTCAATGAAACTCTGACAAAATGATTCTCTCATGTGCCCCTCAAGGCTCCCCAAGTTTGGTCATCCCACCATCAAGGGTGTTTTGTTTACAGTCTATTGGATGTTTACCCTGATTAGGCGAAAATGCCTGAAAAAGCCTGTGAGTTTAATTCTTAAATGATAAATGCTAGAACTTTAAAAACGCAGAACAACACTTTAGTTCACAGCAGCACACTGTGCTTCTCTCCTGGGTCAAGTATCTCAAAGCTGAATCACTAGGTAGCAAAAGAGTTTCAAACTCACAGAAAAGAGTTTTAGCCAACTGGAAATAATTCCATGTTTCTTAGCTTGTGGGTACTAGGCTTCTTTGTGTATTTCAATGAAACTCTGAAAAAATGATTCTCTCATGTACCCCTCAAGGCTCCCCAAGTTTGGTCATCCCACCATCAAGGGTGTTTTGCTTACAGTCTATTGGATGTTTACCCTGATTAGTTGAAAATGCCTGAAAACGCATGTGAGTTTAATTCTTAAATGGTTAATGCTATTACTTTAAAAACGCAGAACAACACTTTAGTTCACAAGAGCACACTGTGCTTCTGTCCTGGTTCAAGTATCTGAATCAAAGCTGAATCACTAGGTAGCAAAAGAGTTTCAAACTCACAGAAAAGCGTTTTAGCCAACTGGAAATAATTCCATGTTTCTTAGCTTGTGGTACTAGGTTTCTTTGTGTATTTCAATGAAACTCTGACAAAATGATTCTCTCATGTGCCCCTCAAGGCTCCCCAAGTTTGGTCATCCCACCATCACGTGTTTTTTGTTTAGAGCCTATTGGATGTTACCCTGATTAGGCGAAAATGCCTGAAAACGCCTGTAGTTTAATTCTTAAATGGTTAATGCTAGAACTTTGAAAATGCAGAAAAGCACTTCAGATCACAAAAGCACACTGTGCTTTTGTCCTGGTTCAAGTATCTCAAAGTTGAATCACTAGATAGCAAAAGAGTTTCAAACTCACAGAAAAGAGTTTTAGCCAACTGGAAATAATTCCATGATTTTTAGCTTGTGGGTACTAGGTTTCTTTGTGTATCTCAATGAAACTCTGACAAAATGATTCTCTCTTGTGCCCCTCATGGGTCCCCAAATTTAGTCAATCCACCATCACGTGTTTTTTGTTTAGAGCCTATTGGATGTTTACCCTGATTAGGCGAAAATGCCTGAAAACGCCTGTAGTTTAATTCTTAAATGGTTAATGCTAGAACTTTGAAAACGCAGAAAAGCACTTCAGATCACAAGAGCACACTGTGCTCCTGTCCTGGTTCAAGTATCTCAAAGCTGAATCACTAGGTAGCAAAAGAGTTTCAAACTCACAGAAAAGCGATTTAGCCAACTGGAAATAATTCCAGATTTCTTAGCTTGTGGGTACTAGGTTTCTTTCTGTATCTCAATGAAACTCTGACAAAATGATTCTCTCTTGTGCCCCTCATGGGCCCCCAAATTTAGTCAATCCACCATCACGGGATTTTTGTTTAGAGCCTATTGGATATTTACCCTGATTAGGCGAATTTCACTGAAAACGCCTGTAGTTTAATTCATCAATGGTTAATGCTAGAATATTGAAAATGCAGAAAAGCACTTCAGATCACAAGAGCACACGGTTCTCCTGTCCTGGTTCAAGTATCTCAAAGCTGAATCACTAGGTAACAAAAGAGTTTCAAACTCACAGAAAAGCGTTTTAGCCAACTGGAAATACTTCCATGTTTCTTAGCTTGTGGGTACTAGGTTTCTTTGTGTATTTCAATGAAACTCTGACAAAATGATTCTCTCTTTTTTCCCCTCATGGCTCCCCAAATTTGGTCAATCCACCATCACGGGTTTTTTGTTTAGAGCCTATTGGATGTTTACCCTGATTAGGCGAATTTCACTGAAAACGCCTGTTAGTTTAATTCCTCAATGGTTAATGATAGAACTTTGAAAATGCAGAAAAGCACTTCAGATCACAAGAGCACACTGTGCTTCTTTCCTGGTTCAAGTTTCTCAAAGCTGAATCACTAGGTAACAAAATAGTTTCAAACTCACAGAAAAGCGTTTTAGCGAACTGGAAATAATTCCATGTTTCTTATCTTCTGGCACTAGGTTTCTTTGTGTATTTTAATGAAACTCTGAAGAAATGATTCTCTCATGTGCCCCTCAAGGCTCCCCAAGTTTGGTCATCCCACCATCAAGGGTGTTTTGTTTACAGTCTATTGGATGTTTACCCTGATTAGGCCAAAATGCCTAAAAAAGCCTGTGAGTTTAATTCTTAAATGATAAATGCTAGAACTTTAAAAAAGCAGAACAACACTTTAGTTCACAGCAGCACACTGTGCTTCTGTCCTGGTTCAAGTATCTCAAAGCTGAATCACTAGGTAGCAAAAGAGTTTCAAACTCACAGAAAAGCGTTTTAGCCAACTGGAAATAATTCCATGTTTCTTAGCTTGTGGGTCCTAGGTTTCTTTGTGTATTTCAATGAAACTCTGAAAAAATGATTTTCTCTTATGCCCCTCATGGCTCCCCAAATTAGGTCAATCCACCATCACGTGTTTTTTGTTTAGAGCCTATTGGATGTTTACCCTGATTAGGCATATTTCACTGAAAACGCCTGTAGTTTAATTCCTCAATGGTTAATGCTAGAACGTTGAAAATGCAGAAAAGCACTTCAGATCACAAGAGCACACTGTGCGTCTGTCCTGGTTCAAGTATCTCAAAGCTGAATCACTAGGTAGCAAAATAGTTTCAAACTCACAGAAAAGCGTTTTAGCCAACTGGAAATAATTCCATGATTTTTAGCTTGTGGGTACTAGGTTTCTTTCTGTATCTCAATGAAACTCTGACAAAATGATTCTCTCTTGTGCCCCTCATGGGTCCCCAAATTTAGTCAATCCACCATCACGGGTTTTTTGTTTAGAGCCTATTGGATGTTTACCCTGATTAGGCGAATTTCACTGAAAACGCCTGTAGTTTAATTCATCAATGGTTAATGCTAGAACATTGAAAATGCAGAAAAGCACTTCAGATCACAAGAGCACACTGTTCTCCTGTCCTGGTTCAAGTATCTCGAAGCTGAATCAGTAGGTAGCAAAAGAGTTTCAAACTCAGAGAAAAGCGTTTTAGACAACTGGAAATAATTCCATGTTTCTTAGCTTGTAGGTACTAGGTTTCTTTGTGTATTTCAATGAAACTCTGACAAAATGATTCTCTCATGTGCCCCTCAAGGCTCCCCAAGTTTGGTCATCCCACCATCAAGGGTGTTTTGTTTACAGTCTATTGGATGTTTACCCTGATTAGGCGAAAATGCCTGAAAAAGCCTGTGAGTTTAATTCTTAAATGATAAATGCTAGAACTTTAAAAACGCAGAACAACACTTTAGTTCACAGCAGCACACTGTGCTTCTCTCCTGGTTCAAGTATCTCAAAGCTGAATCACTAGGTAGCAAAAGAGTTTCAAACTCACAGAAAAGAGTTTTAGCCAACTGGAAATAATTCCATGTCTCTTAGCTTGTGGGTACTAGGCTTCTTTGTGTATTTCAATGAAACTTTGAAAAAATGATTCGCTCATGTGCCCCTCAAGGCTCCCCAAGTTTGGTCATCCCACCACCATCAAGGGTGATTTTTTTACAGTCTATTGGAGGTTTACCCTGATTAGGCGAAAATGCCTGAAAACGCCTGTGAGTTTAATTCTTAAATGGATAATTCTAGAACTTTAAATACGCAGAACAACACTTTAGTTCACAAAAGCACACTCTGCTTCTATCCTGGTTCAAGTATCTCAAAGCTGAATCACTAGATAGCAAAAGAGTTTCAAACTCACAGAAAAGCGTTTTAGCCAACTGGAAATAATTCCATGTTTTTTAGCTTGTGGGTACTAGGTTTCTTTGTGTATTTCAATGAAACTCTGAAAAAATGATTCTCTCTTTTTCCCCTCATGGCTCCCCAAATTTGGTCAATCTACCATCACGGGTTTTTTGTTTAGAGCCTATTGGATGTTTACCCTGATTAGGCGAATTTCACTGAAAACGCCTGTTAGTTTAATTCCTCAATGGTTAATGCTAGAATTTGAAAATGCAGAAAAGCACGTCAGATCACAAGAGCCCACTGTGCTTCTTTCCTGGTTCAAGTATCTCAAAGCTGAATCACTAGGTAACAAAATAGTTTCAAACTCACAGAAAAGCGTTTTAGCGAACTGGAAATAATTCCATGTTTCTTATCTTCTGGGCACTAGGTTTCTTTGTGTATTTCAATGAAACTCTAAGAAATGATTCTCTCATGTGCCCCTCAAGGCTCCCCAAGTTTGGTCATCCCACCATCAAGGGTGTTTTGTTTACAGTCTATTGGAGGTTTACCCTGATTAGGCGAAAATGCCTGAAAACGCCTGTGAATTTAATTCTTAAATGGTTAATTCTAGAACTTTAAAAATGCAGAACAACACTTTAGTTCACAAGAGCACACTGTGCTTTTGTCCTGGTTAAAGTATCGCAAAGCTGAATCACTAGGTAGCAAAAGAGTTTCAAACTCACAGAAAAGCGTTTTAGCCAACTGGAAATAATTCCATGTTTCTTAGCTTGTGGGTCCTAGGTTTCTTTGTGTATTTCAATGAAATTCTGAAAAAATGATTCTCTCTTGTGCCCCTCATGGCTCCCTAAATTAAGTCAATCCACCATCACGTGTTTTTTGTTTAGAGCCTATTGGATGTTTACCCTGATTAGGCAAATTTCACTGAAAGCGCCTGTAGTTTAATTCCTCAATGGTTAATGCTAGAACGTTGAAAATGCAGAAAAGCACTTCAGATCACAAGAGCACACTGTGCTTCTGTCCTGGTTCAAGTATCTCAAAGCTGAATCACTAGGTAGCAAAAGAGTTTCAAACTCACAGAAAAGGGTTTTAGCCAACTGGAAATAATTCCATGTTTCTTAGCTTGTAGGTACTAGGTTTCTTTGTGTATTTCAATGAAACTCTGACAAAATGATACTCTCATGTGCCCCTCAAGGCTCCCCAAGTTTGGTCATCCCACCATCAAGGGTGTTTTGTTTACAGTCTATTGGATATTTACCCTGATTAGACGAAAATGCCAGAAAAAGCCTGTGAGTTTAAATCTTAAATGATTAATGCTAGAACTTTAAAAACGCAGAACAACACTTTAGTTCACAGCAGCACACTGTGCTTCTCTCCTGGTTCAAGTATCTCAAAGCTGAATCACTAGGTAGCAAAAGAGTTTCAAACTCACAGAAAAGAGTTTTAGCCAACTGGCAATAATTCCATGTTTCTTAGCTTGTGGGTACTAGGTTTCTTTGTGAATTTCAATGAAACTCTGAAAAAATGTTTCTCTCATGTACCCCTCAAGGCTCCCCAAGTTTGGTCATCCCACCATCAAGGGTGTTTTGTTTACAGTCTTTTGGATGTTTACCCTGATTAGGCGAAAATGCCTGAAAACGCCTGTGAGTTTAATTCTTAAATGGTTAATGCTATTACTTTAAAAACGCAGAACAACACTTTAGTTCACAGCAGCACACTGTGCTTCTGTCCTGGTTCAAGTATATGAAAGCTGAATCACTAGGTAGCAAAAGAGTTTCAAACTCACAGAAAAGTGTTTTAGCCAACTGGAAATAATTCCATGTTTCTTAGCTTGTGGGTCCTAGGTTTCTTTGTGTATTTCAATGAAACTCTGACATAATGATTCTCTCTTGTGCCCCTCATGGATCCCCAAATTAGGTCAATCCACCATCAGGTGTTTTTTGTTTAGAGCCTATTGAATGTTTACCCTGATTAGGCAAATTTCACTGAAAACGCCTGTAGTTTAATTCCTCAATGGTTAATGCTAGAACGTTGAAAATGCAGAAAAGCACTTCAGATCACAAGAGCACACTCTGCTTCTGTCCTGGTTCAAGTATCTCAAAGCTGAATCACTAGGTAGCAAAAGAGTTTCAAACACACAGAAAAGCGTTTTAGCCAACTGGAAATAATTCCATGTTTCTTAGCTTGTAGGTACTAGGTTTCTTTGTGTATTTCAATGAAACTCTGACAAAATGATTCTCTCATGTGCCCCTCAAGGCTCCCCAAGTTTGGTCATCCCACCATCAAGGGTGTTTTGTTTACAGTCTATTGGATGTTTACCCTGATTAGGCGAAAATGCCTGAAAAAGCCTGTGAGTTTAATTCTTAAATGATAAATGCTAGAACTTTAAAAACGCAGAACAACACTTTAGTTCACAGCAGCACACTGTGCTTCTCTCCTGGTTCAAGTATCTCAAAGCTGAATCACTAGGTAGCAAAAGAGTTTCAAACTCACAGAAAAGAGTTTTAGCCAACTGGAAATAATTCCATGTTTCTTAGCTTGTGGGTACTAGGTTTCTTTGTGAATTTCAATGAAACTCTGAAAAAATGATTCTCTCATGTACCCCTCAAGGGTCCCCAAGTTTGGTCATCCCACCATCAAGGGTGTTTTGTTTACAGTCTATTGGATGTTTACCCTGATTAGGTGAAAATGCCTGAAAATCCTGTGAGTTTAATTCTTAAATGGTTAATGCTATTACTTTAAAAACGCAGAACAACACTTTAGTTCACAGCAGCACACTGTGCTTCTGTCCTAGTTCAAGTATCTGAAAGCTGAATCACTAGGTAGCAAAAGAGTTTCAAATTCACAGAAAAGCGTTTTAGCCAACTGGAAATAATTCCATGTTTCTTAGCTTGTGGGTCCTAGGTTTCTTTGTGTATTTCAATGAAACTCTGACATAATGATTCTCTCTTGTGCCCCTCATGGATCCCCAAATTAGGTCAATCCACCATCACGTGTTTTTGTTTAGAGCCTATTGAATGTTTACACTGATTAGGCAAATTTCACAGAAAACGCCTGTAGTTTAATTCCTCAATGGTTAATGCTAGAACGTTGAAAATGCAGAAAAGCACTTCAGATCACAAGAGCACACTCTGCTTCTGTCCTGGTTCAAGTATCTCAAAGCTGAATTACTAGGTAGCAAAAGAGTTTCGAACTCACAGAAAAGCGTTTTAGCCAACTGGAAATAATTCCATGTTTCTTAGCTTGTAGGTACTAGGTTTCTTTGTGTATTTCAATGAAACTCTGACAAAATGATTCTCTCATGTGCCCCTCAAGGCTCCCCAAGTTTGGTCATCCCACCATCAAGGGTGTTTTGTTTACAGTCTATTGGATATTTACCCTGATTAGACGAAAATGCCTGAAAAAGCCTGTGAGTTTAAATCTTAAATGATTAATGCTAGAACTTTAAAAATGCAGAACAACACTTTAGTTCACAAGAGCACACTGTGCTTTTGTCCTGGTTAAAGTATCTCAAAGCTGAATCACTAGGTAGCAAAAGAGTTTCAAACTCACAGAAAAGCGTTTTAGCCAACTGGAAATAATTCCATGTTTCTTAGCTTGTGGGTCCTAGGTTTCTTTGTGTATTTCAATGAAACTCTGAAAAAATGATTCTCTCTTGTGCCCCTCATGGCTCCCTAAATTAGGTCAATCCACCATCACGTGTTTTTTTGTTTAGAGCCTATTGGATGTTTACCCTGATTAGGCAAATTTCACTGAAAGCGCCTGTAGTTTAATTCCTCAATGGTTAATGCTAGAACGTTGAAAATGCAGAAAAGCACTTCAGATCACAAGAGCACACTGTGCTTCTGTCCTGGTTCAAGTATCTCAAAGCTGAATCACTAGGTAGCAAAAGAGTTTCAAACTCAGAGAAAAGCGTTTTAGCCAACTGGTAATAATTCCATGTTTCTTAGCTTGTGGGTACTAGGTTTCTTTGTGTATTTCAATGAAACTCTGACAAAATGATTCTCTCATGTGCCCCTCAAGGCTCCCCAAGTTTGGTCATCCCACCATCACGTGTTTTTTGTTTAGAGCCTATTGGATGTTTACCCTGATTAGGCGAAAATGCCTGAAAACGCCTGTAGTTTAATTCTTAAATGGTTAATGCTAGAACTTTGAAAACGCAGAAAAGCACTTCAGATCAAAAAAGCACACTGTGCTTTTGTCCTGGTTCAAGTATCTCAAAGCAGAATCACTAGGTAGCAAAAGAGTTTCAAACTCACATAAAAGCATTTTAGCCAACTGGAAATAATTCCATGTTTCTTAGCTTCTGGGTACTAGGTTTCTTTGTTCATTTCAATGAAACTCTGACAAAATGATTCCCTCTTGTGTCCCTCATGGCCCGCCAAATTTGGTCAATCCACAATCACGGGTGTTTTGTTTAGAGCCTATTGGATGTTTACCCTGATTAGGCGAATTTCACTGAAAAGGCCTGTAGTTTAATTCCTCAATGGTTAAAGCTAGAACTTTGAAAATGCAGAAAAGCACTTCAGATCACAAGAGCACACTGTGCTCCTGTCCTGGTTCAAGTATCTCAAAGCTGAATCACTAGGTAGCAAAAGAGTTTCAAACTCACAGAAAAGCGATTTAGCCAACTGGAAATAATTCCAGATTTCTTAGCTTGTGGGTACTAGGTTTCTTTCTGTATCTCAATGAAACTCTGACAAAATGATTCTCTCTTGTGCCCCTCATGGGTCCCCAAATTTAGTCAATCCACCATCTCGGGTTTTTTGTTTAGAGCCTATTGGATATTTACCCTGATTAGGCGAATTTCACTGAAAACGCCTGTAGTATAATTCATCAATGGTTAATGATAGAACATTGAAAATGCAGAAAAGCACTTCAGATCACAAGAGCACACAGTTCTCCTGTCCTGGTTCAAGTATCTCAATGCTGAATCACTAGGTAACAAAAGAGTTTCAAACTCACAGAAAAGTGTTTTAGCCAACTGGAAATACTTCCATGATTCTTAGCTTGTGGGTCCTAGGTTTCTTTGTGTATTTCAATGAAACTCTGAAAAAATGATTTTCTCTTATGCCCCTCATGGCTCCCCAAATTAGGTCAATCCACCATCACGTGTTTTTTGTTTAGAGCCTATTGGATGTTTACCCTGATTAGGCGAATTTCACTGAAAACGCCTGTAGTTTAATTCCTCAATGGTTAATGCTAGAACGTTGAAAATGCAGAAAAGCACTTCAGATCACAAGAGCACACTCTGCTTCTGTCCTGGTTCAAGTATCTCAAAGCTGAATTACTAGGTAGCAAAAGAGTTTCAAACTCACAGAAAAGCGTTTTAGCCAACTGGAAATAATTCCATGTTTCTTAGCTTGTAGGTACTAGGTTTCTTTGTGTATTTCAATGAAACTCTGACAAAATAATTCTCTCATGTGCCCCTCAAGGCTCCCCAAGTTTGGTCATCCCACCATCAAGGGTGTTTTGTTTACAGTCTATTGGATGTTTACCCTGATTAGGCGAAAATGCCTGAAAAAGCCTGTGAGTTTAATTCTTAAATGATAAATGCTAGAACTTTAAAAACGCAGAACAACACTTTAGTTCACAGCAGCACACTGTGCTTCTCTCCTGGGTCAAGTATCTCAAAGCTGAATCACTAGGTAGCAAAAGAGTTTCAAACTCACAGAAAAGAGTTTTAGTCAACTGGAAATAATTCCATGTTTCTTAGCTTGTGGGTACTAGGCTTCTTTGTGTATTTCAATGAAACTCTGAAAAAATGATTCTCTCATGTACCCCTCAAGGCTCCCCAAGTTTGGTCATCCCACCATCAAGGGTGTTTTGCTTACAGTCTATTGGATGTTTACCCTGATTAGTTGAAAATGCCTGAAAACGCATGTGAGTTTAATTCTTAAATGGTTAATGCTATTACTTTAAAAACGCAGAACAACACTTTAGTTCACAAGAGCACACTGTGCTTCTGTCCTGGTTCAAGTATCTGAAAGCTGAATCACTAGGTAGCAAAAGAGTTTCAAACTCACAGAAAAGCGTTTTAGCCAACTGGAAATAATTCCAAGTTTCTTAGCTTGTGGGTCCTAGGTTTCTTTGTGTATTTCAATGAAACTCTGAAAAAATGATTCTCCCTTGTGCCCCTCATGGATCCCCAAATTAGGTCAATCCACCATCACGTGTGTTTTGTTTAGAGCCTATTGAATGTTTACCCTGATTAGGCAAATTTCACTGAAAATGCCTGTAGTTTAATTCCTCAATGGTTAATGCTAGAACGTTGAAAATGCAGAAAAGCACTTCAGATCAAAAGAGCACACTCTGCTTCTGTCCTGGTTCAAGTATCTCAAAGCTGAATCACTAGGTAGCAAAAGAGTTTCAAACTCACAGAAAAGCGTTTTAGCCAACTGGAAATAATTCCATGTTTCTTAGCTTGTAGGTACTAGGTTTCTTGGTGTATTTCAATAAAACTCTGACAAAATGATTCTCTCATGTGCCCCTCAAGGCTCCCCAAGTTTGGTCATCCCACCATCAAGGGTGTTTTGTTTACAGTCTATTGGATGTTTACCCTGATTAGGCGAAAATGCCTGAAAAAGCCTGTGAGTTTAATTCTTAAATGATAAATGCTAGAACTTTAAAAACGCAGAACAATACTTTAGTTCACAGCAGCACACTGTGCTTCTCTCCTGGTTCAAGTATCTCAAAGCTGAATCACTAGGTAGCAAAAGAGTTTCAAACTCACAGAAAAGAGTTTTAGCCAACTGGAAATAATTCCATGTTTCTTAGCTTGTGGGTACTAGGCTTCTTTGTGTATTTCAATGAAACTCTGAAAAAATGATTCGCTCATGTGCCCCTCAAGGCTCCCCACGTTTGGTCATCCCACCATCAAGGGTGATTTTTTTACAGTCTATTGGAGGTTTACCCTGATTAGGCGAAAATGCCTGAAAACGCCTGTGAGTTTAATTCTTAAAGGGATAATTCTAGAACTTTAAAAACGCAGAACAACACTTTAGTTCACAAAAGCACACTCTGCTTCTATCCTGGTTCAAGTATCTCAAAGCTGAATCACTAGATAGCAAAAGAGTTTCAAACTCACAGAAAAGCGTTTTAGCCAACTGGAAATAATTCCATGTTTTTTAGCTTGTGGGTACTAGGTTTCTTTGTGTATTTCAATGAAACTCTGAAAAAATGATTCTCTCTTTTTCCCCTCATGGCTCCCCAAATTTGGTCAATCTACCATCACGGGTTTTTTGTTTAGAGCCTATTGGATGTTTACCCTGATTAGGCGAATTTCACTGAAAACGCCTGTTAGTTTAATTCCTCAATGGTTAATGCTAGAATTTGAAAATGCAGAAAAGCACGTCAGATCACAAGAGCACACTGTGCTTCTTTCCTGGTTCAAGTATCTCAAAGCTGAATCACTAGGTAACAAAATAGTTTCAAACTCACAGAAAAGCGTTTTAGCGAACTGGAAATAATTCCATGTTTCTTATCTTCTGGGCACTAGGTTTCTTTGTGTATTTCAATGAAACTCTAAGAAATGATTCTCTCATGTGCCCCTCAAGGCTCCCCAAGTTTGGTCATCCCACCATCAAGGGTGTTTTGTTTACAGTCTATTGGAGGTTTACCCTGATTAGGCGAAAATGCCTGAAAACGCCTGTGAATTTAATTCTTAAATGGTTAATTCTAGAACTTTAAAAATGCAGAACAACACTTTAGTTCACAAGAGCACACTGTGCTTTTGTCCTGGTTAAAGTATCGCAAAGCTGAATCACTAGGTAGCAAAAGAGTTTCAAACTCACAGAAAAGCGTTTTAGCCAACTGGAAATAATTCCCTGTTTCTTAGCTTGTGGGTCCTAGGTTTCTTTGTGTATTTCAATGAAACTCTGAAATAATGATTCTCTCTTGTGCCCCTCATGGCTCCCTAAATTAGGTCAATCCACCATCACGTGTTTTTTGTTTAGAGCCTATTGGATGTTTACCCTGATTAGGCAAATTTCACTGAAAGCGCCTGTAGTTTAATTCCTCAATGGTTAATGCTAGAACGTTGAAAATGCAGAAAAGCACTTCAGATCACAAGAGCACACTGTGCTTCTGTCCTGGTTCAAGTATCTCAAAGCTGAATCACTAGGTAGCAAAAGAGTTTCAAACTCAGAGAAAAGCGTTTTAGCCAACTGGTAATAATTCCATGTTTCTTAGCTTGTGGGTACTAGGTTTCTTTGTGTATTTCAATGAAACTCTGACAAAATGATTCTCTCATGTGCCCCTCAAGGCTCCCCAAGTTTGGTCATCCCAGCATCACGTGTTTTTTGTTTAGAGCCTATTGGATGTTTACCCTGATTAGGCGAAAATGCCTGAAAACGCCTGTAGTTTAATTCTTAAATGGTTAATGCTAGAACTTTGAAAACGCAGAAAAGCACTTCAGATCAAAAAAGCACACTGTGCTTTTGTCCTGGTTCAAGTATCTCAAAGCAGAATCACTAGGTAGCAAAAGAGTTTCAAACTCACATAAAAGCATTTTAGCCAACTGGAAATAATTCCATGTTTCTTAGCTTCTGGGTACTAGGTTTCTTTGTTTATTTCAATGAAACTCTGACAAAATGATTCCCTCTTGTGTCCCTCATGGCTCCCCAAATTTGGTCAATCCACAATCACGGGTGTTTTGTTTAGAGCCTATTGGATGTTTACCCTGATTAGGCGAATTTCACTGAAAAGGCCTGTAGTTTAATTCCTCAATGGTTAAAGCTAGAACTTTGAAAATGCAGAAAAGCACTTCAGATCATAAGAGCACACTGTGCTCCTGTCCTGGTTCAAGTATCTCAAAGCTGAATCACTAGGTAGCAAAAGAGTTTCAAACTCACAGAAAAGCGATTTAGCCAACTGGAAATAATTCCAGATTTCTTAGCTTGTGGGTACTAGGTTTCTTTCTGTATCTCAATGAAACTCTGACAAAATGATTCTCTCTTGTGCCCCTCATGGGTCCCCAAATTTAGTCAATCCACCATCTCGGGTTTTTTGTTTAGAGCCTATTGGATATTTACCCTGATTAGGCGAATTTCACTGAAAACGCCTGTAGTTTAATTCATCAATGGTTAATGATAGAACATTGAAAATGCAGAAAAGCACTTCAGATCACAAGAGCACACAGTTCTCCTGTCCTGGTTCAAGTATCTCAAAGCTGAATCACTAGGTAACAAAAGAGTTTCAAACTCACAGAAAAGTGTTTTAGCCAACTGGAAATACTTCCATGATTCTTAGCTTGTGGGTACTAGGTTTCTTTGTGTATTTCAATGAAACTCTGACAAAATGATTCTCTCTTTTTCCCCTCATGGCTCCCCAAATTTGGTCAATCCACCATCACGGGTTTTTTGTTTAGAGTCTATTGGATGTTTACCCTGATTAGGCGAATTTCACTGAAAACGCCTGTTAGTTTAATTCCTCAATGGTTAATGCTAGAACTTTGAAAATGCAGAAAAGCACTTCAGATCACAAGAGCACACTGTGCTTCTTTCCTGGTTCAAGTATCTCAAAGCTGAATCACTAGGTAACAAAATAGTTTCAAACTCACAGAAAAGCGTTTTAGCGATCTGGAAATAATTCCATGTTTCTTATCTTCTGGCACTAGGTTTCTTTGTGTATTTTAATGAAACTCTGAAGAAATGATTCTCTCATGTGCCCCTCAAGGCTCCCCAAGTTT
>JAKELJ010000140.1:21328-37393 GCA_025594165.1 Tamias sibiricus | reverse complement strand
TGACAAAATGATTCTCTCTTGTGCCCCTCATGGTCCCCTAAATTTGGTCAATCCACCATCACGGTTTTTTTGTTTAGAGCTATTGGATGTTTACCCTGATTAGGCGAATTGCACTGAAAAGGCCTGTAGTTTAATTCCTCAATGGTAATGCTAGAACTTTAAAAATGCAGAAAAGCACTTTATGATCACAAGAGCACACTGTGCTTCTGTCCTGGTTCAAGTATCTCAAAGCTGAATCACTAGGTAGCAAAAGAGTTTCAAACTCACAGAAAAGCGTTTTAGCCAACTGGAAATAATTCCATGTTTCTTAGCTTGTGGGTACTAGGTTTCTTTGTGTATTTCAATGAAACTCTGAAAAAATGATTCTCTCATGTGCCCCTCAAGGCCCCAAATTTGGTCATCAATCCACCATCACGGGTTTTTTGTTTACAGTCTATTGGATGTTTACCCCTGATTAGGCGAAAATGCCTGAAAAAGCCTGTAGTTTAATTCTTAAATGGTTAATGCTAGACTTTAAAAACGCAGAACAAAACACTTTAGATCACAAGAGCACACTGTGCTTCTGTCCTGGTTCAAGTATCTCAAAGCTGAATCACTAGGTAGCAAAAGAGTTTCAAACTCACAGAAAAGCGTTTTAGCCAACTGGAAATAATTCCCATGTTTCTTAGCTTGTGGGTCACTAGGTTTCTTTGTGTATTTCAATGAAACTCTGAAAAAATGATTCTCCTCATTGTGCCCTCAAGGATCCCCAAATTTGGTCATCCCACCCATCACGGGTTTTTTGTTTACAGTCTATTGGATGTTTACCCTGATTAGGCGAAAATGCCTGAAAACGCCTGTGAGTTTAATTCTTAAATGGTTAATGCTAGAACTTTGAAAAACGCAGAAAAGCACTTCAGATCACAAGAGCACACTGTGCTTCTGTCCTGGTTCAAGTATCTCAAAGCTGAATCACTAGGTAGCAAAAGAGTTTCAAACTCACAGAAAAGCGTTTTAGCCAACTGGAAATAATTCCATGTTTCTTAGCTTGTGGGTACTAGGTTTCTTTGTGTATTTCAATGAAACTCTGACAAAAATGATTCTCTCATGTGCCCCTCAAGGCTCCCCAAGTTTGGTCATCCCACCATCACGTGTTTTTTGTTTACAGTCCTATTGGATGTTTACCCTGATTAGGCAAAATGCCTGAAAACGCCTGTGAGTTTTAATTCTTAAATGGTTAATGCTAGAACTTTAAAAATGCAGAAAAGCACTTCAGTTCACAAAGCAGCACACTGTGCTTCTCTCCTGGTTCAAGTATCTCAAAGCTGAATCACTAGGTAGCAAAAGAGTTTCAAACTCACAGAAAAGCGTTTTAGCAAACTGGAAATAATTCCATGTTTCTTAGCTTCTAGGTACTAGGTTTCTTTGTGTATTTCAATGAAACTCTGAAAAAAATGATTCTGTCATCATGTGCCCCTCAAGGCTCCCCAAGTTTGGTCATCCCACCATCAAGGGTGTTTTGTTTACAGTCTATTGGATGTTTACCCTGATTAGGCGAAAATGCCTGAAAACGCCTGTGAGTTTAATTCTTAAATGGTTAATGCTAGAACTTTAAAAACGCAGAAACAACACTTTAGTTCACAGCAGCACACTGTGCTTCTCTCCTGGTTCAAGTATCTCAAAGCTGAATCACTAGGTAGCAAAAGAGTTTCAAACTCACAGAAAAGCGTTTTAGCCAACTGGAAATAATTCCATGTTTCTTAGCTTGTGGGTACTAGGTTTCTTTGTGTATTTCAATGAAACTCTGAAAAAATGATTCTCTCTTGTGCCCCTCAAGGCTCCCCAAGTTTGGTCAAATGGTTAATGCCCACCATCACGGGTGTTTTTTGTTTAGAGCCTATTGGATGTTTACCCTGATTAGGCAAATTTCCTGAAAACGCCTGTGAGTTTAATTCCTCAATGGTTAATGCTAGAACGTTGAAAATGCAGAAAAGCACTTCAGATCACAAGAGCACACTGTGCTTCTGTCCTGGTTCAAGTATCTCAAAGCTGAATTACTAGGTAGCAAAAGAGTTTCAAACTCACAGAAAAGCGTTTTAGCCAACTGGAAATAATTCCATGTTTCTTAGCTTCTGGGTACTAGGTTTCTTTGTGTATTTCAATGAAACTCTGACAAAATGATTCTCTCATGTGCCCCTCAAGGCTCCCCAAGTTTGGTCATCCCACCATCAAGGGTGTTTTTGTTTACAGTTTATTGGATATTTACCCTGATTAGACGAAAATGCCTGAAAAAGCCTGTGAGTTTAATTCTTAAATGATTAATGCTAGAACTTTAAAAACGCAGAACAACACTTTAGTTCACACAGCAGCACACTGTGCTTCTCTCCTGGTTCAAGTATCTCAAAGCTGAATCACTAGGTAGCAAAAGAGTTTCAAACTCACAGAAAAGAGTTTTAGCCAACTGGAAATAATTCCATGTTTCTTAGCTTGTGGGGATACTAGGTTTCTTTGTGAATTTCAATGAAACTCTGAAAAAATGATTCTCTCATGTACCCCTCAAGGCTCCCCAAGTTTGGTCATCCCACCATCAAGGTGTTTTTGTTTACAGTCTATTGGATGTTTACCCTGATTAGGCGAAAATGCCTGAAAACGCCTGTGAGTTTAATTCTTAAATGGTTAATGCTATTACTTTAAAAACGCAGAACAACACTTTAGTTCACAAGCAGCACACTGTGCTTCTGTCCTGGTTCAAGTATCTCAAAGCTGAATCACTAGGTAGCAAAAGAGTTTCAAACTCACAGAAAAGCGTTTTAGCCAACTGGAAATAATTCCATGTTTCTTAGCTTGTGGGTCCTAGGTTTCTTTGTGTATTTCAATGAAACTCTGAAAAATGATTTTCTCTTGTGCCCCTCATGGCTCCCCAAATTTGGTCAATCCCCCTCATGTGTTTTTTTTTTAGAGCCTATTGGATGTTTACCCTGATTAGGCAAATTTCACTGAAAACGCCTGTAGTTTAATTCCTCAATGGTTAATGCTAGAACGTTGAAAATGCAGAAAAGCACTTCAGATCACAAGAGCACACTGTGCTTATGTCCTGGTTCAAGTATCTCAAAGCTCAATCACTTGGTAGCAAAAGAGTTTCAAACTCACAGAAAAGCGTTTTAGCCAACTGGAAATAATTCCATGTTTCTTAGCTTGTGGGTACTAGGTTTCTTTGTGTATTTCAATGAAATTCTGAAAAAATGATTCTCTCATGTGCCCCTCAAGGCTCCCCAAGTTTGGTGATCCCACCATCACGTGTTTTTTTGTTTAGAGCCTATTGGATGTTTACCCTGATTAGGCGAAAATGCCTGAAAACGCCTGTAGTTTAATTCTTAAATGGTTAATGCTAGAACTTTGAAAACGCAGAAAAAGCACTTCAGATCACAAAAGCACACTGTGCTTCTGTCCTGGTTCAAGTATCTCAAAGCTGAATCACTAGGTAGCAAAAGAGTTTCAAACTCACAGAAAATCGTTTTAGCCAAATGGAAATAATTCCAAGTTTCTTAGCTTGTGGGTACTAGGTTTCTTTGTTTATTTCAATGAAATTCTGACAAAATGATGCCCTCTTGTGTCCCTCATGGCTCCCCAAATTTGGTCAATCCACAATCACGGGTTTTTTGTTTAGAGCCTATTGGATGTTTACCCTGATTAGGCGAATTTCACTGAAAAGGCCTGTAGTTTAATTCCTCAATGGTTAATGGTAGAACTTTAAAAATGCAGAACAACACTTTAGTTCACAAGAGCACACTGTGCTTCTGTCCTGGTTCAAGTATCTCAAAGCTGAATCACTAGGTAGCAAAAGAGTTTCAAACTCACAGAAAAGTGTTTTAGCCAACTGGAAATACTTCCATGTTTCTTAGCTTGTGGGTACTAGGTTTCTTTGTGTATTTCAATGAAATTCTGAAAAAATGATTCTCTCATGTGCCTCTCAAGGCTCTCCAAGTTTGGTCATCCCACCATCACGTGTTTTTTGTTTAGAGCCTATTGGATGTTTACCCTGATTAGGCGAAAATGCCTGAGAACGCCTGTAGTTTAATTCTTAAATGGTTAATGCTAGAACTTTGAAAACGCAGAAAAGCACTTCAGATCACAAAAGCACACAGTGCTTCTGTCCCGGTTCAAGTATCTCAAAGCTGAATCACTAGGTAGCAAAAGATTTTCAAACTCACAGAAAAGCGATTTAGCCAAATGGAAATAATTCCATGTTTCTTAGCTTCTGGGTACTAGGTTTCTTTGTGTATTTCAATGAAACTCTGACAAAATGATTCTCTCATGTGCCCCTCAAGGCTCCCCAAGTTTGGTCATCCCACCATCACGTGTTTTTTGTTTAGAGCCTATTGGAGGTTTACCCTGATTAGGCGAAAATGCCTGAAAACGCCTGTAGTTTAATTCTTAAATGGTTAATGCTAGAACTTTGAAAATGCAGAAAAGCACTTCAGATCACAAAAGCACACTGTGCTTTTGTCCTGGTTCAAGTATCTCAAAGCTGAATCACTAGGTATCAAAAGAGTTTCAAACTCACATAAAAGCATTTTAGCCAACTGGAAATAATTCCATGTTTCTTACCTTGTGGGTACTAGGTTTCTTTGTGTATTTCAATGAAACTCTGAAAAAATGATTCTCTCATGTGCCCCTCAAGGCTCCCCACGTTTTGTCATCCCACCATCAAGGGTGTTTTGTTTACAGTCTATTGGAGGTTTACCCTGATTAGGCGAAAATGCCTGAAAACGCCTGCGAGTTTAATTCTTAAATGGTTAATTCTAGAACTTTAAAAACGCAGAACAACACTTTAGTTCACAAAAGCACACTGTGCTTCTATCCTGGTTCAAGTATCTCAAAGCTGAATCACTAGATAGCAAAAGAGTTTCAAACTCACAGAAAAGCGTTTTAGCCAACTGGGAATAATTCCATGTTTTTTAGCTTCTGGGTACTAGGTTTCTTTGTTTATTTCAATGAAACTCTGACAAAATGATTCCCTCTTGTGTCCCTCATGGCTCCCCAAATTTGGTCAATCCACAATCACGGTTTTTTTGTTTAGAGCCTATTGGATGTTTACCCTGATTAGGCGAATTTCACTGAAAAGGCGTGTAGTTTAATTCCTCAATGGTTAATGCTAGAACTTTGAAAATGCAGAAAAGAACTTCAGATCACAAGAGCACACTGTGCTCCTGTCCTGGTTCAAGTATCTCAAAGCTGAATCACTAGGTAGCAAAAGAGTTTCAAACTCACAGAAAAGCGATTTAGCCAACTGGAAATAATTCCAGATTTCTTAGCTTCTGGGCACTAGGTTCTTTGTGTATTTCAATGAAACTCTGAAAAAATGATTCTCTCATGTGACTCTCAAGGCTCCCCAAGTTTGGTCATCCCACCATCACGGGTTTTTTGTTTACAGTCTATTGGATGTTTACCCTGATTAGGCGAAAATGCCTGAAAACGCCTGCGAGTTTAATTCTTAAATGGTTAATTCTAGAACTTTAAAAACGCAGAACAACACTTTAGTTCACAAAAGCACACTGTGCTTCTATCCTGGTTCAAGTATCTCAAAGCTGAATCACTAGATAGCAAAAGAGTTTCAAACTCACAGAAAAGCGTTTTAGCCAACTGGGAATAATTCCATGTTTTTTTAGCTTCTGGGTACTAGGTTTCTTTGTTTATTTCAATGAAACTCTGACAAAATGATTCCCTCTTGTGTCCCTCATGGCTCCCCAAATTTGGTCAATCCACAATCACGGTTTTTTTGTTTAGAGCCTATTGGATGTTTACCCTGATTAGGCGAATTTCACTGAAAAGGCGTGTAGTTTAATTCCTCAATGGTTAATGCTAGAACTTTGAAAATGCAGAAAAGAACTTCAGATCACAAGAGCACACTGTGCTCCTGTCCTGGTTCAAGTATCTCAAAGCTGAATCACTAGGTAGCAAAAGAGTTTCAAACTCACAGAAAAGCGATTTAGCCAACTGGAAATAATTCCAGATTTCTTAGCTTCTGGGCACTAGGTTCTTTGTGTATTTCAATGAAACTCTGAAAAAATGATTCTCTCATGTGACTCTCAAGGCTCCCCAAGTTTGGTCATCCCACCATCACGGGTTTTTTGTTTACAGTCTATTGGATGTTTACCCTGATTAGGCGAAAATGCCTGAAAACGTCTGTGAGTTTAATTCTTAAATGGTTGATGCTATTACTTTAAAAACGCAGAACAACACTTTAGTTCACAAGAGCACACTGTGCTTCTGTCCTGGTTCAAGTATTCGAAGCTGAATCACTAGGTAGCAAAAGAGTTTCAAACTCACAGAAAAGCGTTTTAGCAACCTGGAAATAATTCCATGTTTCTTAGCTTGTGGGTCATAGGTTTCTTTGTGTATTTCAATGAAACTCTGAAAAAATGATTCTCTCTTGTGCCCCTCATGGCTCCCCAAATTAGGTCCATCCACCATCAAGTGTTTTTTGTTTAGAGCCTATTGGATGTTTACCCTGTTTAGGCAAATTTCACTGAAAACGCCTGTAGTTTAATTCCTCAATGGCTAATGCTAGAACGTTGAAAATGCAGAAAAGCACTTCAGATCACAAGAGCACACTGTGCTTCTGTCCTGGTTCAAGTATCTCAAAGCTGAATCACTAGGTAGCAAAAGAGTTTCAAACTCACAGAAAAGCGTTTTAGCCAACTGGAAATAATTCCATGTTTCTTAGCTTGTGGGTACTAGGTTTCTTTGTGTATTTCAATGAAACTCTGAAAAAATGATTCTCTCATGTGCCCCTCAAGGCTCCCCAAGTTTGGTCATCCCACCATCACGTGTTTTTTGTTTAGAGCCTATTGGATGTTTACCCTGATTAGGCGAAAATGCCTGAAAACGCCTGTAGTTTAATTCTTAAATGGTTAATGCTAGAACTTTGAAAACGCAGAAAAGCATTTCAGATCACAAGAGCATACTGTGCTTCTGTCCTGGTTCAAGTATCTCAAAGCTGAATCACTAGGTAACAAAAGAGTTTCAAACTCACATAAAAGCATTTTAGCCAACTGGAAATAATTCCATGTTTCTTAGCTTGTGGGTACTAGGTTTCTTAGTGTATTTCAATGAAACTCTGAAAAAATGATTCTCTCATGTGCCCCTCAAGGCTCCCCACGTTTGGTCATCCCACCATCAAGGGTGTTTTGTTTACAGTCTATTGGATGTTTACCCTGATTAGGCGAAAATGCCTGAAAAACGCCTGTGAGTTTAATTCTTAAATGGTTAATTCTAGAACTTTAAAAATGCAGAACAACACTTTAGTTCACATAAGCACACTGTGCCTCTATCCTGGTTCAAGTATCTCAAAGCTGAATCACTAGATAGCAAAAGAGTTTCAAACTCACAGAAAAGTGTTTTAGCCAACTGGAAATAATTCCATGTTTTTTAGCTTGTGGGTACTAGGTTTCTTTGTGTATTTCAATGAAACTCTGACAAAATGATTGTCTCTTGTGCCCCTCATGGCTCCCCAAATTTGGTCAATCCACAATCACGGTTTTTTTGTTTAGAGCCTATTGGATGTTTACCCTGATTAGGCGAATTTCACTGAAAAGGCGTGTAGTTTAATTCCTCAATGGTTAATGCTAGAACTTTGAAAATGCAGAAAAGCACTTCAGATCACAAGAGCACACTGTGCTCCTGTCCTGGTTCAAGTATCTCAAAGCTGAATCACTAGGTAGCAAAAGAGTTTCAAACTCACAGAAAAGCGATTTAGCCAACTGGAAATAATTCCAGATTTCTTAGCTTCTGGGCACTAGGTTCTTTGTGTATTTCAATGAAACTCTGAAAAAATGATTCTCTCATGTGCCTCTCAAGGCTCCCCAAGTTTGGTCATCCCACCATCACGGGTTATTTGTTTACAGTCTATTGGATGTTTTACCCTGATTAGGCGAAAATGCCTGAAAACGCCTGTGAGTTTAATTCTTAAATGGTTATTGCTATTACTTTAAAAACGCAGTACAACACTTTAGTTCACAAGAGCACACTGTGCTTCTGTCCTGGTTCAAGTATCTCAAAGCTGAATCACTAGGTAGCAAAAGAGTTTCAAACTCACAGAAAAGCGTTTTAGCCACCTGGAAATAATTCCATGTTTCTTAGCTTGTGGGTCATAGGTTTCTTTGTGTATTTTAATGAAACTCTGAAAAAATGATTCTCTCTTGTGCCCCTCATTGCTCCCCAAATTAGGTCCATCCACCATCACGTGTTTTTTGTTTAGAGCCTATTGGATGTTTACCCTGATTAGGCAAATTTCACTGAAAACGCCTGTACTTTAATTCCTCAATGGTTAATGCTAGAACGTTGAAAATGCAGAAAAGCACTTCAGATCACAAGAGCACACTGTGCTTCTGTCCTGGTTCAAGTATCTCAAAGCTGAATCACTAGGTAGCAAAAGAGTTTCAAACTCACAGAAAAGCATTTTAGCCAACTGGAAATAATTCCATGTTTCTTAGCTTGTGGGTACTAGGTTTCTTTGTGTATTTCAATGAAACTCTGACAAAATGATTCTCTCATGTGCCCCTCAAGGCTCCCCAAGTTTGGTCATCCCACCATCACGTGTTTTTTGTTTAGAGCCTATTGGATGTTTACCCTGATTAGGCGAAAATGCCTGAAAACGCCTGTAGTTTAATTCTTAAATGGTTAATGCTAGAACTTTGAAAACGCAGAAAAGCATTTCAGATCACAAGAGCACACTGTGCTTCTGTCCTGGTTCAAGTATCTCAAAGCTGAATCACTAGGTAGCAAAAGAGTTTCAAACTCACATAAAAGCATTTTAGCCAACTGGAAATAATTCCATGTTTCTTAGCTTGTGGGTACTAGGTTTCTTTGTGTATTTCAATGAAACTCTGACAAAATGATTCTCTCATGTGCCCCTCAAGGCTCCCCAAGTTTGGTCATCCCACCATCAAGGGTGTTTTGTTTACAGTCTATTGGAGGTTTACCCTGATTAGGCGAAAATGCCTGAAAACGCCTGTGAGTTTAATTCTTAAATGGTTAATTCTAGAACTTTAAAAACGCAGAACAACACTTTAGTTCACATAAGCACACTGTGCCTCTATCCTGGTTCAAGTATCTCAAAGCTGAATCACTAGATAGCAAAAGAGTTTCAAACTCACAGAAAAGTGTTTTAGCCAACTGGAAATAATTCCATGTTTTTTAGCTTGTGGGTACTAGGTTTCTTTGTGTATTTCAATGAAACTCTGACAAAATGATTGTCTCCTGTGCCCCTCATGGCTTCCCAAATTTGATCAATCCACCATCATGTGTTTTTTGTTTAGAGCCTATTGGATGTTTACCCTGATTAGGCGAATTTCACTGAAAACGCCTGTAGATTAATTCCTCAATGGTTAATGCTAGAACTTTGAAAATGCAGAAAAGCACTTCAGATCACAAGAGCACACTGTGCTTCTGTCCTGGTTCAAGTATCTCAAAGCTGAATCACTAGGTAGCAAAAGAGTTTCAAACTCACAGAAAAGCATTTTAGCCAACTGGAAATAATTCCATGTTTCTTAGCTTGTGGGTACTAGGTTTCTTTGTGTATTTCAATGAAACTCTGACAAAATGATTCTCTCATGTGCCCTCAAGGCTCCCCAAGTTTGGTCATCCCACCATCACGTGTTTTTTGTTTAGAGCCTATTGGATGTTTACCCTGATTAGGCGAAAATGCCTGAAAACGCCTGTAGTTTAATTCTTAAATGGTTAATGCTAGAACTTTGAAAAACGCAGAAAAGCATTTCAGATCACAAGAGCACACTGTGCTTCTGTCCTGGTTCAAGTATCTCAAAGCTGAATCACTAGGTAGCAAAAGAGTTTCAAACTCACATAAAAGCATTTTAGCCAACTGGAAATAATTCCATGTTTCTTAGCTTGTGGGTACTAGGTTTCTTTGTGTATTTCAATGAAACTCTGACAAAATGATTCTCTCATGTGCCCCGCAAGGCTCCCCAAGTTTGGTCATCCCACCATCAAGGGTGTTTTGTTTACAGTCTATTGGAGGTTTACCCTGATTAGGCGAAAATGCCTGAAAACGCCTGTGAGTTTAATTCTTAAATGGTTATTGCTATTACTTTAAAAACGCAGAACAACACTTTAGTTCACAAGAGCACACTGTGCTTCTCTCCTGGTTCAAGTATCTCAAAGCTGAATCACTAGGTAGCAAAAGAGTTTCAAACTCACAGAAAAGCATTTTAGCCAACTGGAAATAATTCCATGTTTCTTAGCTTGTGGGTACTAGGTTTCTTTAGTGTATTTCAATGAAACTCTGAAAAAATGATTCTCTCATGTGCCCCTCAAGGCTCCCCACGTTTGGTCATCCCACCATCAAGGGTGTTTTGTTTACAGTCTATTGGATGTTTACCCTGATTAGGCGAAAATGCCTGAAAACGCCTGTGAGTTTAATTCTTAAATGGTTAATTCTAGAACTTTAAAAACGCAGAACAACACTTTAGTTCACATAAGCACACTGTGCTCTATCCTGGTTCAAGTATCTCAAAGCTGAATCACTAGATAGCAAAAGAGTTTCAAACTCACAGAAAAGTGTTTTAGCCAACTGGAAATAATTCCATGTTTTTTAGCTTGTGGGTACTAGGTTTCTTTGTGTATTTCAATGAAACTCTGACAAAATGATTGTCTCTTGTGCCCCTCATGGCTCCCCAAATTTGGTTAATCCACCATCATGTGTTTTTTGTTTAGAGCCTATTGGATGTTTACCCTGATTAGGCGAATTTCACTGAAAACGCCTGTAGTTTAATTCCTCAATGGTTAATGCTAGAACTTTGAAAAATGCAGAAAAGCACTTCAGATCACAAGAGCACACTGTGCTCCTGTCCTGGTTCAAGTATCTCAAAGCTGAATCACTAGGTAGCAAAAGAGTTTCAAACTCACAGAAAAGCGATTTAGCCAACTGGAAATAATTCCAGTTTCTTAGCTTCTGGGCACTAGGTTTTCTTTGTGTATTTCAATGAAACTCTGAAAAAATGATTCTCTCATGTGCCTCTCAAGGCTCCCCAAGTTTGGTCATCCCACCATCACGGGGTTTTTTTGTTTACAGTCTATTGGATGTTTACCCTGATTAGGCGAAAATGACTGAAAACGCCTGTGAGTTTAATTCTTAAATGGTTATTGCTAGAACTTTAAAAAACGCAGAACAACACTTTAGTTCACAAGAGCACACTGTGCTTCTGTCCTGGTTCAAGTATCTCAAAGCTGAATCACTAGGTAGCAAAAGAGTTTCAAACTCACAGAAAAGCGTTTTAGCCAACTGGAAATAATTCCATGTTTCTTAGCTTGTGGGTCATAGGTTTCTTTGTGTATTTCAATGAAACTCTGAAAAAATGATTCTCTCTTGTGCCCCTCATGGCTCCCCAAATTAGGTCAATCCACCATCACGTGTTTTTTGTTTAGAGCCTATTGGATGTTTACCCTGATTAGGCGAAATTTCACTGAAAACGCCTGTAGTTTAATTCCTCAATGGTTAATTGCTAGAACGTTGAAAATGCAGAAAAGCACTTCAGATCACAAGAGCACACTGTGCTTCTGTCCTGGTTCAAGTATCTCAAAGCTGAATCACTAGGTAGCAAAAGAGTTTCAAACTCACAGAAAAGCATTTTAGCCAACTGGAAATAATTCCATGTTTCTTAGCTTGTGGGTACTAGGTTTCTTTGTGTATTTCAATGAAACTCTGACAAAATGATTCTCTCATGTGCCCCTCAAGGCTCCCCAAGTTTGGTCATCCCACCATCAAGGGTGTTTTTTGTTTACAGTCTATTGGAGGTTTACCCTGATTAGGCGAAAATGCCTGAAAACGCCTGTGAGTTTAATTCTTAAATGGTTAATTCTAGAACTTTAAAAACGCAGAACAAGCACTTTAGTTCACATAAGCACACTGTGCTTCTATCCTGGTTCAAGTATCTCAAAGCTGAATCACTAGATAGCAAAAGAGTTTCAAACTCACAGAGAAAGCGTTTTAGCCAACTGGAAATAATTCCATGTTTTTAGCTTGTGGGTACTAGGTTTCTTTGTGTATTTCAATGAAACTCTGACAAAATGATTGTCTCTGTGCCCCTCATGGCTCCCCAAAATTTGATCAATCCACCATCATGTGTTTTTTGTTTAGAGCCTATTGGATGTTTACCCTGATTAGGCGAAATTTCACTGAAAACGCCTGTAGATTAATTCCTCAAATGGTTAATGCTAGAACTTTGAAAATGCAGAAAAGCACTTCAGATCACAAGAGCACACTGTGCTTCTGTCCTGGTTCAAGTATCTCAAAGCTGAATCACTAGGTAGCAAAAGAGTTTCAAACTCACAGAAAAGCATTTTAGCCAACTGGAAATAATTCCATGTTTCTTAGCTTGTGGGTACTAGGTTTCTTTGTGTATTTCAATGAAACTCTGACAAAATGATTCTCTCTCATGTGCCCCTCAAGGCTCCCCAATTTGGTCATCCCACCATCACGTGTTTTTTGTTTAGAGCCTATTGGATGTTTACCCTGATTAGGCGAAAATGCCTGAAAACGCCTGTAGTTTAATTCTTAAATGGTTAATGCTAGAACTTTGAAAACGCAGAAAAGCACTTCAGATCACAAGAGCACACTGTGCTTCTGTCCTGGTTCAAGTATCTCAAAGCTGAATCACTAGGTAGCAAAAGAGTTTTCAAACTCACATAAAAGCATTTAGCCAACTGGAAATAATTCCATGTTTCTTAGCTTGTGGGTACTAGGTTTCTTTGTGTATTTCAATGAAACTCTGACAAAAATGATTCTCTCATGTGCCCTCAAAGCAAGGCTCCCCAAGTTTGGTCATCCCACCATCAATGAAACGGTTTTTGTTTACAGTCTATTGGAGGTTTACCCTGATTAGGCGAAAATGCCTGAAAACGCCTGTGAGTTTAATTCTTAAATGGTTAATTGCTAGAACTTTAAAAAACGCAGAAAAAGCACTTTAGATCACAAGAGCACACTGTGCTTCTGTCCTGGTTCAAGTATCTCAAAGCTGAATCACTAGGTAGCAAAAGAGTTTCAAACTCACAGAAAAGCGTTTTAGCCAACTGGAAATAATTCCATGTTTCTTCTTAGCTGTGGGTCACTAGGTTTCTTTGTGTATTTCAATGAAACTCTGAAAAAATGATTCTCTCTTGTGCCCCTCATGGCTCCCCAAATTAGGTCAATCCCACCATCACGTGTTTTTTGTTTAGAGCCTATTGGATGTTTACCCTGATTAGGCAAATTTCACTGAAAACGCCTGTAGTTTAATTCCTCAATGGTTAATGCTAGAACGTTGAAAATGCAGAAAAGCACTTCAGATCACAAGAGCACACTGTGCTTCTGTCCTGGTTCAAGTATCTCAAAGCTGAATCACTAGGTAGCAAAAGAGTTTCAAACTCACAGAAAAGCGTTTTAGCCAACTGGAAATAATTCCATGTTTCTTAGCTTGTGGGTACTAGTTTCTTTGTGTATTTCAATGAAACTCTGACAAAAATGATTCTCTCATGTGCCCCTCAAGGCTCCCCAAGTTTGGTCATCCCACCATCACGTGTTTTTGTTTAGAGCCTATTGGATGTTTACCCTGATTAGGCGAAAATGCCTGAAAACGCCTGTAGTTTTTAATTCTTATAAATGGTTAATGCTAGAACTTTGAAAACGCAGAAAAGCACTTCAGATCACAAAAGCACACTGTGCTTTTGTCCTGGTTCAAGTATCTCAAAGCTGAATCACTAGGTAGCAAAAGAGTTTCAAACTCACATAAAAGCATTTTAGCCAACTGGAAATAATTCCATGTTTCTTAGCTTGTGGGTACTAGGTTTCTTTGTGTATTTCAATGAAACTCTGAAAAAATGATTCTCTCATGTGCCCCTCAAGGCTCCCCACGTTTGGTCATCCCACCCATTCAAGTTTTTTTGTTTACAGTCTATTGGAGGTTTACCCTGATTAGGCGAAAATGCCTGAAAACGCCTGTGAGTTTAATTCTTAAAATGGTTAATTCTAGAACTTTAAAAATGCAGAACAACACTTTAGTTCACAAAAGCACACTGTGCTTCTATCCTGGTTCAAGTATCTCAAAGCTGAATCACTAGATAGCAAAAGAGTTTCAAACTCACAGAAAAAGCGTTTTAGCCAACTGGAAATAATTCCATGTTTTTTTAGCTTGTGGGTACTAGGTTTCTTTGTGTATTTCAATGAAACTCTGACAAAATGATTGTCTCTTGTGCCCTCATGGCTCCCCAAATTTGGTCAATCCACCATCACGGGTTTTTTGCTTAGAGCCTATTGATGTTTACCCTGATTAGGCGAAAATTTCACTGAAAAGACGCCTGTAGTTTAATTCCTCAATGGTTAATGCTAGAACGTTGAAAATGCAGAAAAGCACTTCAGATCACAAGAGCACACTGTGCTTATGTCCTGATTCAAGTATCTCAAAGCTGAATCACTAGGTAGCAAAAAGAGTTTCAAACTCACAGAAAAGCGTTTTAGCCAACTGGAAATAATTCCATGTTTCTTAGCTTGTGGGTACTAGGTTTCTTTGTGTATTTCAATGAAATTCTGAAAAAATGATTCTCTCATGTGCCTCTCAAGGCTCTCCAAGTTTGGTCATCCCACCATCACGTGTTTTTTGTTTAGAGCCTATTGGATGTTTTACCCTGATTAGGCGAAAATGCCTGAAAAACGCCTGTAGTTTAATTCTTAAATGGTTAATGCTAGAACTTTGAAAACGCAGAAAAGCACTTCAGATCACAAAAGCACACACAGTGCTTCTGTCCTGGTTCAAGTATCTCAAAGCTGAAATCACTAGGTAGCAAAAGATTTCAAACTCACAGAAAGCGATTTAGACAAATGGAAATAATTCCATGTTTCTTAGCTTCTGGGTACTAGGTTTTCTTTGTTTATTTCAATGAAACTCTGACAAAACGATTCCCTCTTGTGTCCCTCATGGCTCCCCAAATTTGGTCAATCCACAATCACGGGTTTTTTGTTTAGAGCCTATTGGATGTTTACCCTGATTAGGCGAATTTCACTGAAAAGGCCTGTAGTTTAATTCTCAATGTTAATGCTAGAACTTTGAAAATGCAGAAAAGCACTTCAGATCACAAGAGCACACTGTGCTCCTGTCCTGGTTCAAGTATCTCAAAGCTGAATCACTAGGTAGCAAAAGAGTTTCAAACTCACAGAAAAGCGATTTAGCCAACTGGAAATAATTCCAGATTTCTTAGCTTGTGGGCACTAGGTTTCTTTGTGTATTTCAATGAAACTCTGAAAAAATGATTCTCTCATGTGCCCCTCAAGGCTCCCCAAGTTTGGTCATCCCACCATCACGGGTTTTTTGTTTACAGTCTATTGGATGTTTACCCTGATTAGGCGAAAATGCCTGAAAACTCCTGTGAGTTTTAATTCTTAAATGGTTAATTGTAGAACTTTAAAAATGCAGAACAACACTTTAGTTCACAAAGAGCACACTGTGCTTCTGTCCTGGTTCAAGTATCTCAAAGCTGAATCACTAGGTAGCAAAAGAGTTTCAAACTCACAGAAAAGCGTTTTTAGCCAACTGGAAATAATTCCATGTTTCTTAGCATGTGGTGTTTTTTATCTAGGTTTCTTTGTGTATTTCAATGAAACTCTGAAAAAAATGATTCTCTCTTGTGCCCCTCATGGATCCCCAAATTAGGTCAATCCACCATCACGTGTTTTTTGTTTAGAGCCTATTGAATGTTTACCCTGATTAGGCAAATTTCACTGAAAAACGCCTGTAGTTTAATTCCTCAATGGTTTAATGCTAGAACGTTGAAAATGCAGAAAAGCACTTCAGATCACAAGAGCACACTCTGCTTTCTGTCCTGGTTCAAGTATCTCAAAGCTGAATCACTAGGTAGCAAAAGTTTCAAACTCACAGAAAAGAGTTTTAGCCAACTGGAAATAATTCCATGTTTCTTAGCTTGTGGGTACTAGGTTTCTTTGTGAATTTCAATGAAACTCTGAAAAAATGTTTCTTCTGCATGTGCCCCTCAAGGCTCCCCAAGTTTGGTCATCCCACCATCACGGGTTTTTTGTTT